>PVJN01032383.1:0-24193 GCA_004026805.1 Lasiurus borealis | reverse complement strand
GTGGACAATAAAGAACATTATAAACTGATGTACAAAAGGATAGATACAGAGGCAGTAAAGCCTCAAACAGACTGAAATTATAGCAGGAAGATTAAAGTTAGGTGGGGTAGATGGGAGATCAATCAAGGGACTTGTATGCATGCATATAAGCATAACCAATGAACACAGACACTGGGGGGTTGGGGTATGCCTAGGAGGGAGGGGGGGCATGGGGAAACATGTATAAAAAATTAATAAAAAAATAAAAATAAAAAATAAACATGAAGTAAAACACTGACTTAGAATTTGGGGCATATTTCTACTTTAATTAATAAATTTCAATATTTTGGATGTTTTTTTTCAGATAATATCCAGGTGATATACTTCTGGCCTTCTCTCTCAAAAACAAACAAAAAACCCATAACTGTTAGGGAAGTTTAGTGATTCGCTAAGGTCAGGAGTTAATGTCCATTTATCCAGTCATAGAATGTTTCACATATCTATCTACAAATTTCTCCAGTTCCAGTAACCAATCTGCAGACTTGGTATTTATTAAATTGCTTACCAAGTATTTCAGTGGCCAGCTCTGCTTCTATTTGGGTTAGCTCTGCTCCTATTTTAATTTCGTTTGGCAGTGGTATTATGAAAGTTACTATTTTGTGCTGACAAGTGACCAATTTCAGAATCTCCTGTTATAAGTAGAGGCCTGGTGCATGAATTTCGTGTGAGTCTCTCAGCCCAGCCTGCACTCTCTCCAATCTGGGACTCTTTGAGGGATGTCCAACCCATTTAGGCCTGATTCAGGTAGGATCAGGCCTAAAAGGGCAGGTGGACATCCCTCTCACAATCCAGGACTACTGGCTCCCAACTACTTGCCTGCCTGCCTTCCTGATTACCCCTAACTGCTTCTGCCTGCGAGCCTGATCACCCCCTAACTACTCCCCTGTCACCCTGATTGATGCCTAACTGCTCCCCTGCCACCCAGTTTGCCCCCTAATTGTCCTCCCCTGTCAGCCTGATCACCCAAAACTGCCCTCCCTTGCAGACCTGGTCCCTCCCAACTGCTCTTCCCTGCTGGCCATCTTGTGATGGCCATTTTGTATCCACATGGGGGCAGTCATTTTTGACCACATGAGGGCAGCCATCTTGTGTGATGAGTGAGGTCAATTTGCATATTATTCTTTTATTAGATAGGATTATATAGGATAGAGGCCTGGTACTTGGGTGGGGCCAGCTGGTTTGCCCTGAAGGGTGTCCCAGATTAGGGTAGGAGTTCCCTTGGGGCATGGGGTGGCCTGGGCAAGGGGCCTATGGTGGTTTTCAGGCTGGCCACACACCCTTGGCGATCTAAATACAGGCCCTGGAATCTGAGACTTATTTATCTTCTATAATTGAAACTTTGTAGCCTTGAGTGGAGCTAAGCCTCCTGCTTGCTCCATGGCTGTAGCCATTTTTGTTGGGATTTATTTGTCTTCTATAATTAAAACTTTGTAGCCTTGAGTGGAGGTCTAGGCCAGCCAGGGTGTAAGGAAAGCTTGGCTCCCTCCATCACGGGGCAACTCAAGCCTCCTGCTCTCTCCATGGCTGCAGCCAGCTTGGTTAGGTTAATTTGTATAATTTGTCGCTCCTGATTGGCTGGTGGGCATGGCTTGTTGGTATAACAGAGATATGGTCAATTTGCATATTACTCTTTTATTAAACAGGATGCTGTCAACCTAGATGCCTGGGAAAAGACATGCCAACATTTGCCATTTGCCACCTGCCACCGTGTCCATAGCAAATGCACCATGAGAAACACTACTGTCCTCTGGCGGCCTCATTCACAGGTTCTTTTGTGGCTGGAGTCTCCCATCAACAGTGCTGGAATGCTGGTTTGGAGGGAAGCAGGATTTTCACAAAATAAACCATGAAAAGATCTGCATTTTCTGTCCAAAAAAGAAATGGTTCAGATGGTTTTTGGCAGGGATACATGGTAATTATTGGCATTTTTTTTTTCTTCTGATGGATTGTGTCAATTTTTCTTCTATTTCTGCTTTAACACTTAGCTAGATGATAAATATTGTGGCTTTCTTCTAATTAGCTTTTAAAAAAATCACTGCTAATGCATGCTTGGTATAATAAAAAATGCAAACAAGTAGTTTAGTAAGTGCAAACTGTATAACTGTTTCCCACTTTGCAAACTTGTACTTAGCCAGTTATCTGATTTGATGTTAATGTAGAAGTAGCCATATAAAATCAGTTACTCATCTAGCTCATTATTTATGATTTATTGGTGACTTTTTTCCTTTAACTTCTTATTTTGTTGTTAATCCTTACGCAAGGATATATTTTCATTGACTTTTTTTTTTAGAGAGAGAATGGAAAGGTGGGGGAGAAACCAAGAGAGAGAAACATTGATGTGAGGGACATATCAGTAGGTTGCCTCTCACACATGCCCTAACTAGAGCTAGGGTACATGCCCTTGACCAGAATGGAACACGGGACCCCTTCAGTCCTCTGGCTGATGCTCTCTCCACTGAGCCAAACCAGAGAGTGCTTCTTTTATTTCTTACACATAATTTGTTACCTAAACAGGGAATACCTACAAAAGGTACAAAAATTCAAACAGTTCCAAAAAGTATGGAGTGAGAAGTCAATCTGTGTGTGTGGGCTGCTCACTCTGCTCCCACTCACTGGGATGTCACTGAGTGGAAAAGGGCTCTCCCAATTCAGCATGTGCAGCCGCTGATCTCACGGACTGTCTCTCTCCCTGGAGACACTGTGCTACATCCTCAGGAAGTTCTCACTACCCCATCATTTGAATGGAGAGTCCCTGTTGGTTTTCTCTTTATTATCTGTTTTATACTTATGGTCTATCCCCAGCCCACACCAAGTACCCACATTTCTAAGGGCAAGAACCTTGTCATGTTTGTCCCCAGCAATTAAGAAAATTCTGGCAGCTGAAACAGGTTTGGCTCAGTGGATAAAGCGTCGGCCTGCGGACTGAAAGGTCCCAAGTTCAATTCTGGTCAAGGGCATGTGCCTTGGTTGTGGGCACATCCCCAGGAGGGGTGTGCAAGAGGCAACTGGTCGATGTTTTTCTCTCATCAATGATTCTAACTATCTCTCTCCCTTTCTCTCTGTGAAAAAACAATAAAATATATTTTTTTAAAAAGAAGAAAATGCTGGCAATCCTACTTGTTTCATTAATGCATTCTAGCACATTTGTATCAGGCATTGGGGGTTAGCAGTGAATAATGCCAGCAATTTTTTTGTCCTCAAGCAGCTTACATTCTATTATAGTGAAATAAAGCAATTATCAAGAAGTAAAAGAAATACATGTGGTAGAAAGTGGTAAATGTTGTTGTGATAATAAACAAGTAATCTTTTCTGTCAAAGAAGGAAGTTTAGCCAACTGCCATTTTGAAACCACAAAGGTCAACATCCCCACCCCTTTTTTTTTTCTTTAAATAAGCCAATCGCACAAGAGTGTGAGCCTAACCTCTGACCAATGAAGAGTAAGGGATGGGGATGGGAAAATGGTGGCGGATAGACAGACATGTCACAAGCTTTGTCCCTGAGCAGACAGAGAAAACAGCTGAGGGTCGTATGGGGAGTGTTTGTTGGTGAGTTAAGGAACAGCTATACTCCAGGAGAAGGTGTGGGACTGCTGGAAGGGGCTCTCCTAACCGGAGAGCACCTACTGCTGATGGGTTCCCTCCAGAGCCACCATCTTGGATGCGGAGACCACACCATCTTGAAAGGGAAAGTGGATGTTATTGGAAGCCTGAAAATCTACAACTGCGGCATCCACCGAACAGCTGCGAGCCCCAGAACACCGGTCCCCAATTGGCACAAATACTCGGATTCAGAGGAGCTCTACATGCCACACAGAAAGGTCAGATTTTGCCTGGGATAAGGTGAGGTCTCTGGTCCCACAGAGGGGATCCCTAGAAAACAACCCATTTTGATCTGATGCAGAAGGCCAGCCTGGGAGTTATTAACTATGCTGGCTGCTTGACAAGAGCAGGAAAGGTGGACTGCACAGACTTGCGCTCTTTCCTCTTCAGATTCTTGCTTCTGATTGCTAAGCCCAATACAAAGGATCACCCAGTTGGGGACAACCTGGGAGACTGCAGGGGAAAGTTGTTTTTCTGGAACCTGGGATTGGAGTGGGGAGTGACCTTCGGAGAACCAGCTCTGGGGCAGCCCACTCCCACAAACTGGTATTGAGTGCCACAAGGAAAACAGGATCTAAGCACAGGCTAGAAAGGACCTAGAGTCTCAGAGGTCAATCCCGAAACACTGCCGCCCAGGGGATGACTCACAAGTAGAAGAATAAAGAGATTAAGTCACACCACATGCTTAAAAACCAGGACTGGCTCACAACACTGAGCACCACTGGAACACAGGGAACTGCAATACTGTCCTGACTGGGAAACAGGCGTGACAAAGAGAACAATAGAGGAAGTGAATGACCTTCACTATTACACATTCTTATTTTTTTTATTTTTAATTATTAATTTTTTCATCTTTTACTTCAAAAACTAAGTTTGTTCTTTTTCCTCACTTGATTTTACCTTATTAATTATTACATTTTTATTTTAAATCAGTATTATTACTGCTACTATTTTATCATTTTGAAAAAAAAGTATCATTTTACTTTTTATTTTATTTTGGGATTAGAGTTCTACATTTTATTTTAATCTTTTCTTTAGCATCATTTTACTCTATATCAACTCTACCTTTATGCCATCACTCTCTTCCTAACTTTTCCCCTTTATGTTGTCCTATTTCTCTCACCATTTTCATACTTTGGATTTTCCCTATGCTTTCTTTTTACGCCCTGTTAAAATTTCACCCTACTTATATTTCTAATTTTCAATTCCTTGCTCCAAGTCCATACATACCTCTTTCTTCTGTCTTCAGTATCCAAAAAATTTTCTCTCTGCCTTTTGTTGTTGTTCGCTTGAATGCTGATTATATTGATTTTTTTATACTTTTTGTGAGATTGTTTTATTTATTTTTTGTTTTGTTTTGTTTTTTTGTTTGCTTTGTTTTTGTTTGTTTTTTACTTCTGTTTTTCCTCACCTTGCTTGATATTAGTTGTTGTTTGTAGTTTATATGAATCTCCAACTACTTGTTTCTGGTATTTATTGGGATTAGTTGCTGTTCAATTGGAGCTTTTTCCTCATATATATAATTTGTTCCCCTTCTCTTTCTTTTTATTTTTAAATATATTTTATTGATTTTTCACAGAGAGGAAAGGAGAAAGATAAGAGAGCTGCCTCCTGCACACATGTGCCCACAACCAAGGCACATGCCGATGAACAGAATCAAACCCAGGCCCTTCAGTCAGAAGGCCACAGCTCTATCCATTGAGCCAAACCATCTTCGGCCCCTTCTCTTTCTTATTCTCTTTCTTTTTTCTCTTACTTTTTTTTAGCTTTTCATTTTTCTTTTATTTTCCTTCTCCCAATTTCATTTTGGCACTCCTTTCTTATCTTTTCTTTTTTTCTGTTCTTCTCTGTCTTCTTTCTCTTCTATGCCCTAATATGTCTCTATCTGGTGGTCACCTTTATTTGTGGCAATTAATATTGTGAATACATTTCTGTTCAGTGCTTTGTGTATTGTCCCTGGTTGTGTTGTATTTTGTGCCTTTAAAACAATGCAGGAGAGAATCTAAGATGGCGGCATAGGTAAACACCTACACTGCTGCCTTGCACAACAATTTCAAACCTACAACTAAAGGACAGAACGGACATCATCCAAAACCACAGGACAGCTGGCTGAGTGGAAATTCTACAACTAAAAGGAAAGAGAGGGACTCACAGAGACCCAGAGGAGCTGCAAAAAGCTGAGGTACGGAGACAAGCGCGTGCAGAAAGCGGGTGCCTGAGAACCTGGCTGGCTTTCTCTGGCAGGAGGGAAACAGAGATTCCCAATGGCATTGAACCCCTGATCCTACGACACTAAACCCCAGATCCAGCAGAAACTCATACAGGGAGAGTTTGGACTGTGAAAAGGGAGAAGTGCACAAAAATTTAGGGGAGTCACAAAAGATCAGAAGTCTGCTGGCGTGCACGGCCCTGCGCGCAGGGGACAGACTGCTGATTGTGCCTCTGGCTTTAAGGAGTGGGCAGGAGACAGACACTCCCAATTGTGCCATTTCTAACTCCACTAAACCCCAGTTTCGGGCGAAACCCTGGGGACCCAGATTCATATGGTTCCAGAGTGCAGGGGAGCCAGAGAAGCAGCAGTCTAGAAGCACTGCAAGAGAGAGGGCATGCACAGGGACCGCTCCAGCGATTACCCAGTCACGTGAGACACTGGGGCCGTGGAGGGTGGGGCCGACTGGAAGGCAAGGCGTCCTTTAATCCCTGAGACTCCACCCATCCCAAGCTCAACAGAGAGGCTTTTACGGATTTGCAAGTCTGGTATCATAAGGATGAATCCAACACAGAAGTTTTCCTGGCATAGTGAAAATGTTGAGACAAGGGAAGGGATTACAAACAAAAGAAATTGAGGAAAAGAAGCAACTGAATATAGAATTCAAAATCATGCTTATAAGGTTTTTCAAGAATATCCTAGAAAAGTTGGATAAAGAGGAGATCCAAGATGGTGGCATAGGTAAACACCTACACTGCTGCCTCTCACAACAATTTCAAAACTACAACTAGGAGGAAAAAATGGCAGCAGAATAGATGGACGCATCTGGAGCTTTGTCGCTGGGCAGAGGGAGAGAGAGAAAACAGCTGAGAGTCGCACGGGGAGTGTTTCTTGGCAAGTTAAGAGTCAGTTATCCTCCAGGAGAAGGCGGGGAACTGCTGGACGGGGCTCTCCTGGGCAGGCAGCCCCACTGCCACAGGGTTTTTGTCTGCCGGAGCTAACAGCACAAACACGGAGACCATGCCATCTTGCAGAGGGAGGTAGATGTCTGCGGCAGTCTGAAAGCTGTGGCTGGCTGAAACACCCATGGAACACCGCTCTCCAATTGGCACAGACACATGGCGGATTCAGAGATCCACACGGCACATGGAAAGGTCAGATTTTGCCTGGGATAAGGTGAGGTCACCCGTCCCGCACAACAGAGATGCGAACATTGTGGGAGCCAGGCTGCGGGGAAAGCTGCCTCTGGAGAGGTCTGTGGAGGTGGGCAGGACGTGATCCCTAAGTGTGGAGGCAAACTCTCCGAACTGTTGACAGAGGGGAGCTGTGGAAAACAACTCGTTTTTTTTATCTGAGGCACAGGGACAGCCTGGGAGTTATTACAGTGTCCTGGCTGCAAAATCCCCACAAACCGGCTTTGAGAACCACAGAGTAGCAGGATCTGAGCACAGCCTAGAGAAGTCCTGTGCTTTGTCTCAGAGATCAATTCCAAAACACTGCCACCCAGTGGATGACACACAAATTGACTCTCGCATAACTACAAAAGAATAAAGAGATTAAAATACCAACAGTGGAACACAGGGAACTGCAATACCTTCCCTACTGCCAAGCAGAATAATAGTAGAAGTGAATGACCATTCTATTTTTTTTAATTTTTTTTATTTTTCAGTTTTATATATTTTAATTAAAAGACTATTTTTTCTTTCCACCTTAATTGATTTTACCTTTTTAATTATTACATTTTTATTTTCAACTAGTATTATTAATTACTACTAGTATTTTACCTTTTTGGTCATTCTATTTTCATCCTTCCTTTAGCATAATTTTACTCCAACTCAACTCTACCTTTATGCCAACACTTTCCTCCTAACTTTCCCCATTTTGTTATCTTGTTTCTCTTTCCCTTTTCCAACTATAGATTCACCCTATTCTTTCTCATTACCTGGTTAAAATTTCACCCCACTTATATATCTAATTTCAAATCCCCTACTACAAGTTCATACAAACCTCTCTCCACTTGTCTTCACTAGCCAAAAAGTTGTTTTTTTTTTCTATGTCCTTTTGTTACTATTTGCCTGAACAGTGATTATATAGATTTTTTGAACTTTTTTGTGAGATTGTTTTAGTGTATTCTACTTGTTTTATTTTGTTTTTTGCTTGCTTTGTTTTTTACCTCTCTTTTTCCCTCACCTCCCTCAATACCAGTTGTTATCTGCAGTTTGTATTAATCTCTAGGTACTGGTTGCTGGCCTTTATTGGGAGTAGTGACTCTTCTATTGGAGTTTTTTCCTGACATCTATATTTTGTTCCCCATTTCTCTCTTATCCGCTTTCTTTTTTCTCTGACTTTGTTTCTCTTTCTATTTTCTTTTTCTTCTTCTCCTTTTTTTAAAATTTTATTTTATTTTATTTTTAGTTCATTTATTTATTTATTATTTTCTCCCTCTCCCAATTTGATTTTGGCACTTCTTTCCTTTCTTTTCCCCTCAATTTCCTCTTCCTCTTTCTCCACTTACCCCTAATTTGTCTTTCATTGGTGGTCACCTTATTGGTGATTATTAACATTGTGAATATATTTCTGTTCAGTGCCTTGTGTGTTGTACCAAGTCGTGTTGTAGTTTGTGCCTTTGAATCAACATAGGAGAGAGAACTACATAACCAGACACCCAGTGAAGAAAAACCATGGGCAGAAGAAGAAACAGCCCGCATACGACAGATAGGCAGGTATCACCAGAACAGGAAGTAAACGAAATAGAAGTAGAAATAAGCCTGCCAGAGAAAGAGTTCAAAGTAATGATCATAAGGTGGATGGAAAAGAATGGAAGACAAATTGGACATTGTGAGTAAGAGCCAAGAGGAAATGAAGAAGACCGAAGAGGAAATGAAGCAGCAGCAAGAAGAAATGCAGAAGAACCTAAAAGAAATGCAGAATAATCAAGAAGAAATGAAAAATGACATCACTGCTATAAAGAACTCAATAGAAAGCATCAAAAGTAGACTAGAAGAAGCAAAGGACTGCATCAGTGAGCTAGAAGACACGGTAGGAAAAAACACCCAAGTACAGCAGCTTCTAGAAAAAAAAGTTAAAAAGCAAGAGGAGAGCCTAAGGGAACTTTGGGATAAGATGAAACAAAACAATATCCGCATAATTGGGGTTCCACAAAGAGTGGAAAATGAACAAGGATTAGGGAACCTGTTTGAAGAAATAATGACAGAAAATTTCCACAACATAGAAAAGAAAAAACCCACACAAATCCAAGAAGCTCACAGAGTCCCAAGCAAAATGAACCCCAACAAAGCGACACCAGGGCACATTATAATTAAATTGGCAAACACTAACGACAAAGTAAGAATCTTAAAAGCAGCCAGAGAGAAACAGAAAGTTACCTACAAAGGAACCCCCATAAGACTAGCTACTGATTTCTCAACAGAAACTCATGCAAAAGAAGGGTCTGAATCCAAGAATACTGTACCCTGCAAGACTCTCAATCTAAATTGAAGGTGAAATCAGAAGCTTCACAGACAAAAAAGGACTAAGGGAATATGTTACCACCATACCAGCAATGCAACAAATGTTAAATAAAAAGAAAGAGGAAGCGAAGAAGGAACTCGGGGGTAAGGACTAAAAACGGCAACAGGTAAGTACTTATCAATAATAACTTTAAATGTAAACGGATTAACTGCTCCAATCAAAAGACATAGGGTAACCGACTGGATAAGAAAACATGATTCATATATCTGCCGTCTGCAAGAAACCCACCTCAGGAAAAGAGATGCACACAGATTGAGGGTGAAGGGATGGAAGATGGTATTTCAGGCAAATGGAAATGAAGAGAAAGCTGGGGTTGCAATACTTATATCTGACAAATTAGATCTCAAAGTGAAGGACATATTAAGAGAGAAGAAATAACTCTGGTAAACATATATGCACCCAATATAGGAGCACCTAAATACATAAAAAAAGTCATGGAGGATATTAAGGGAGAGATTGACAGCAATACAATCATAGTAGGGGACTTTAATACCCCACTGTCACGACTGGTCAAATCCTCTAAACAAAAAATCATCAAAGAAACATCAATCCTAAATGAATCACTAGACCAGATGGAATTAATTGACATCTTCAGAACATTTCACCCCAAAGCCACAGAATATACATTCTTCTCCAGTGCACATGGGTCATTTTCAAAGATAGATATGTTGGGTCATAAGAAAATTCTCTTATGAGAATTTCAAGAAGATAGAAATCATATCAAGCATTTTCTCAGACCACAGTGGCATAAAACTGGAAATCCACTATAATAAAAACAATAGAAAGAAATCAAAGACATGGAGACTAAACAGCATGCTATTAAACAATGAGTGGGTAACCAGAGAGATCAAGGAAGAAATAAAAAACATCATGGCAACAAATGACAATGACAACACAACAATACAAAATTTATGGGACACAGTGAAAGCAGTCTTGAGAGGGAAGTTCATAGCCCTACAAACCTACTGCAAAAAAAAAAAAAAAACAGGAAACAATGGTAATAAATTACCTAACACTACAACTCAAAGAGCTAGAAAGAGAGCAACAAGAAAAGCCCAGTGTAACCAGAAGGAAGGAAATAGTGAAGATCAGAGTGGAGATAAACAACTTGGAGACTAAAGAAACAATTCAAAAGATCAACAAAACCAAGAGCTGGTTCTTTGAAAGGATAAACAAGATTGATGGACCTCTAGCCAGGCTCACCAAGAAGCAAGGAGAGAAGACGCAAATAAATAAAATCAGAAATGAAAGAGGAGAAATAATAACAGACCCTGTGGAAATACAAAGGATTGTTACAAAATACTATGAACAACTCTATTCCAACAAATTGGAGAATCTACAAGAAATGGACATTTTTCAGAAAAATATAACCTTCCAAACTCAATGAGAATCTAAACATCTCAATAGTCCAATAACTATGGAAGAAATGGAAGCAGTCATCAAAAAGCTTCCAGCAGAGAGATAATCCAAGATGGCGGCATAGGTAAACGCCTACACTGCTGCCTCGCACAACAATTTCAAGGCTAGAACTAAAAGACAGAACAGACATCATCCAGAACCACAGGAAAGCTGGCCGAGTATAAGTTCTACAACTAGAGGGAAAGAGAGGGGCTCACAGAGACCCAAGGGAGCTGCAAAAAGCTGGGGTGCGGAGACGCACTGAGAGAGCGAGTGCCTGAGTACCTGGCTGGCTTTCTCTGGTGGGAGGGAAACAGAGACTCCCAATGGCATTGAACCCCTTATCCTGCGACACTGGACCCCAGATCCAGCTGAAACTCATACGGGGGGAGTTTGGACTGTGAAGAGGGAGAGGTGCATAGAAGTTTAGGAGAGTCACAAAAGATAGGAGGTCTGGTCCCGCACGCGCACGGCGCTGCGTGGAGGACAGATTGCTGATTGTGCCACTGGCTTTCGCAATTGGGTGGGAGACAGACCCTCCCAACTGTGGCACTTCTGAGTCCACGGGGCCCCTGTTTTGGGCGAAACCGTGGGGACCTAGACTCGTGTGGTCCTGGTGCCCAGGGGAGCTGGTGAGGCAGCGGTCTAGAGGCACTGCGGGCGCACGCGCACAAGGACCGCTCCAGCGATTACCCACTCACGTGAGACTCAGGGGCTGTGGAGGGCGGGGCTGACTGGAAGGCAAGGCGTTCCCTTAAGCCCTGAGACTCCACCCCTCCCAAACTCAACAGAGGCTTCTGCGGTTTTACAAGTACAGAAGTTTCCCCGACATAGTGAAAATACCAAGACAAGGGAAGGGATCACAAACAAAAGAAATGGAGGAAAAAAAACGACTGGATATAGAGTTCAAAACCACGATTATAAGGTTTTTCAAGAATATGCTAGAAAAGATGGATAAGTTTATCAAGTCCCAAGAAGAGATGCAAAAGGACCAACTAGAGATGCTAGAGATGATGCATAAACTTAGCAAGTCCCAATAGGAGATGAAAAAGGACCAACTAGAGACACTGACTGAAATAAAAACTATTATACAGAGTCCTAACAGAAGACTAGAGAAAGGCAAGAATCAAGTAAAAAATTTGAAATATAAAGAAACAGAAAACACTCAACTGGAAAAGCATGAAGAAAAAAGAATCGAAAAATGTGAATATATTGTAAGGAGACTCTGGGACAGCTTCAAGCGTACCAACATCAGAATTGTGGGGGTGCTAGTGGAAGAGAGAGAGCAAGATACTGAAAACCTATTTAATGAAATAATGACTGAAAACTTAGCATATCTGGTAAAAGAAATAGACTTACAAGTCCAGGAAGCACACAGAACCCCATATAAAAGGAATCCAAAGAGGACCACACCAAGACACATCATAATTAAAATACCAAGAGTAAAAGACAAAGAGAGAATATTAAAAGCAGCAAGAGAAAAACAGTTTATTACCTACAAGGGAGCACCCATACGACTGTCAGCTGATTTCTCAACAGAAACGATGCAGGCCAGACGGGAGTGGCAAGAAATATTCAACGTGATGAATAGCAAGAACCTACAACCAAGAATAATCTATGCAGCAAAGCTAACCTTCAGAATTGAAGGGCAGATAAAGAGCTTCATAGATAAGAAAAAGCTAAAGGAGTTCATCAACTCCAAACCAGTATTATATGAAATGCTGAAGGTACTCTTTTAGAAGAGGAAGAAGAAAAAGGTAAAAGCCAAAAAATTATGAACAACAAATACATATCTATCAAGAAGTGAACCTAAAAATTAAGTCAATTAAAAATTTGATCAACAGAATAAACTGGTGAATATAATAGATTCAGAAGCACAGAAAGGGAATGGACTGATAATTCTCAGGGGAAATGGGTGAGGGGTGTACAGGGAGAGACTGGACAAAAATCATACACCTATGGATGAGATCAATGGGAGGGAGCTAATGGCAGAGGGAGGGGAGGGAACTGGATGGACGGGTGCTATGGAGGGGAAAAAAGAGAAACAAATGTAATAATCTGAATAATAAAGATTTAATTAAAAAAAAAAAAAGCTTCCAGCAAATAAAAGCCCAGGACCAGATAGCTACACAGGAGAGTTTTACCAAACATTCAAGGAAGAATTAAAGCCTATCCTCCTCAGACTATTCAAAAACATTCAAGAAGAAGGAACACTTCCAAACACCTTCTATGAAACCAGCATCACCCTAATACCAAAACCAGATAAAAACAACACAATGAAAGAGAATTATAGGCCAATATCTCTCATGAACATCGATGGCAAAATCCTCAACAAAATTCTAGCAAATCGGATCCAGCAGTACAACAAAGAGATCATACACCATCACCAAGTAGGATTCACCCCAGGAATGCAGGGATGGTACAATACCACAAGTCAATAAACGTGATACAAATTGAGAGATAAAAATCACATAGTCATATCAATTGATGCAGAAAAAACATTTGCCAAAATCCAACACCCTTTCTTGATAAAAACTCTCAGCAAAGTGGGAATAGAAGGAGCATACCTCAACATCATAAAAGTCATATGATAAACCCACAACTAACATCATACTCAATGGGCAAAAACTAAAACCATTTCCCCTAAACAGGAACAAGACAGGGATGCCCACTCTCACCTCTCCTGTTTGACATAGTACTGGAAGTATTAGCCATTGCAATTAGACAAAAAGAAGAAATAAAAGGCATCCAAATTGGAAAAGAAGAAGTAAAGCTGTCCTTATTTGCAGATAACATGATATTGTACATAAAAAACCCAAAGGACTCCATTCCAAAACTAATTGACTTAATTAATGAATTTGGCCATGTAGCTGGATAGAAAATTAATGCTAAGAAGTCTGTGGCATTTCTATACACTAATAGTGAAATTACAGAAAGAGAGACTCAAAAAGCAATCACATTTACCATCACACCAAAAAAATTAAGATACCTACAGATAAACCTAACTAAAGAGGTAAAAAACCTATATGTAGAAAACTACATGACACTGAAAAAAGAGATAGAGGAAGAGGTTAACAGATGGAAGAGCATAGCATGCTCATGGATTGGGAGAATCAACATCATTAAAATGTCCATACTATCCAAAGCAATCTATAGATTCAATGCACTACCCATTAAAATACCAACGACATATTTCACAGACCTAGAAAGAATTCTTCATAGATTCATCTTGAACAAAAAAAGACTGCGAATAGCCACAGCAATCCTGAGAAGGAAGAATAAAGCAGGTGGGATCTCAATACTAGATTTCAAGCTATACTACAAAGCAACTGTTCTCAAAACAGCCTGGTACTGGCACAAGAACAGACATATAGACCAATGGAATAGAATAGAGAACCCAGATATCCACCCAAACCACTATGCTCAATTAATATTTGACAAAGGAGGCATGAACATTCAAATGGAGCCAAGATAGCCTCTTCAATAAATGGTGTTGGGAAAATTGGACAGACACATGCAAAAAAATGAAACTGGACCACCAACTTACACCAAATACAAAAATAAACTCAAAATGGATACAGGACTTAAACATTAGAAGGGAAACCATAAAAATACTAGAGGAATCCACAGGCAGCTCAATCTCAGATATATGCCAAAAGAACTTATTCACTGATACTGCTCCAAGGGCAATGGAAGCTAAAGAAAAAATAAACAAACGGAACTACATCAAAATAAACAGCTTTTGTACAACAAAAGAAACCATCAACAAAACAACAAGAAAGCCCACTGTATAAGAGAACATATTTGCAAATGTTATCACTGATAAAGGTTTAATCTCCACCATGTACAACCAATTTATACAACTTAATAAAAGGAAGATAAAAGATCCAAAAAAAGAGGGGGGGGGCAACGGACCTAAATAGAACCTTTTCAAAAGACGACAGAAGGAAGGCCAAGAGACACATGAAAACATGTTCAAAGTCATTAATCATCCGAGAGATGCAAATCAAAACGACAATGCAATACCATCTTACACTGGTCAGAATGGCAATCATCAACAAATCAACAAATGACAAGTGTTGGCGAGGATGCAGAGAAAAAGGAACCCTTGTGCACTGTTGGTGGGAATGCAGACTGGTGCAGCCACTGGAGAACAGTATGGAGTTTTCTCAAAAAACTCAAAATGGATCTCTGATTTGACCCTGTAATCCCACTCTTAGGAATTTATCCTAAGGAATCTCAAACTCCAATCAGAAAGGATATATGCACCCCTATGTTCATAGCAGCACAATTTACAATAGCTACAATTTGGAAACAGCCTAGGTGCCATCAGCAGATGAGTGGATCGGAAAACTGTGGTACATCTCCAGAATGGAATTCTATGCTGCCATTAAAAAGAAGGAATTCTTACCATTTGCAGCAACCTGGTTGGAACTGGAGAGCCTTATGCTTAGTGAAATAAGCCAGTCAATGAAGGAGAAGCATCACATGATCACACTCATTTGTGGATAATAAAGAACATTATAAACTGATGAACAAAAGGATAGATACAAAGGCATAAAGCTTCAAACAGACTGTGAAATTACAGCAGGAAGATTAAAGTTAGGTGAGGTAGATAAGAGATCAATCAAAGGACTTGTATGCATTCATATAAGCATAACCAATTAACATAAACACTGGGGAGTTGGGAGAGGGGCAATGGGGAGATATGTATAAAAAATTAATAAAAAATAAAAATTAAAAAAAAAACTACAACTAAAAGACGGACATCACCCGGAACCACAAGAAAGCTGGCTGAATGGAAATTCTACAACTAGAGGGAAAGAGAGAGGCTCACGGAGGCTCAGAGGAGCTGCAAAAAACTGAGGTATGGAGACGCGCACGTGGAAAAAGTGGGTGTCGGAGAACCTGGCTGCCTTTCTCTGGTGGGAGTGAGATGGAGACTCTCAAAAGCATTGAACCCCTTATCCTACGACACTAAACCCCAGATCCAGCCAAAACCATTCGGGGTGAGTTTGGACTGTGAAAAGGGAGAGGTGCATGGAAATTTAGGAGAGTCGCAAAAGATCAGAGTCTGGTGAAGCTCACGGCACTGCGCAGCGGACAGACTGCTGATTGTGCCGCTGGCTTTCACAAGACGGCAGGAGACAGACCCTCCCAACTGTGCCACTTCTGACTCCACTAAGCTGGGTACCTAAACTGTTGAAACCCTGGGTACCTAGACTGGTGTTGTCCTGGAGCACAGGGGAGTCGAAAAGACAGCGGTCAGAGGCACTGCACCAGCACTCGCGCACAGGGACCACTCCAGCAATTACCAAGTCATATGAGACTCGGGTGGGGCCAACTGGAAGGCAAGGCGGTCCCTTAAGCCCAGAGACTCCACCCAACCCGAGGTCAACAGAGAGGCTTCTTCGGTTTTGCAAGTCTGGTATCATAAGGCTGAATCCAACACAGGGTTCTCCCAGCATAGTGAAAATGCCAAGACAAGGGAAGGGATCACAAACAAAAGAAATGGAGGAAAAAAAACGACTGGATATAGAGTTCAAAACCATGCTTATAAGGTTTTTCAAAAATCTCCTATAAAAGAAAAACCCCACACAAATCCAAGAAGTTCACAGAGTCCCAAGCAAAATGAAGCTCAAAAGACTGACTCCAAGGCACATTATAAGTAAATTGGCAAAATTCAATGACAAAGTAAGAATCTTAAAAGCAGCCAGAGAGAGACAGAAAGTTACCTACAAAGGAACCGCCATCAGACTAGCGACTGATTTCTCAACAGAACCTCATCTGGCCTAAAGGGAATGAAATGAAATACACAACGTTATGCAAAAGAAGCGTCTGAATCCAAGAATAATGTACCTAGCAAGGCTATCAATCATAATTGAAGGTGAAATCAGGAGCTTCACAGACAAAAAAGGTCTAAGGGAATTTATTACTAACAAACCAGCAATGCAAGAAATGCTAAAGGGTCTGCTATAATAAAAAGAAAGAGGAAGCGAAGAAGGAACACAGGGGTAAAGAATAAAAATGATGACAAATAAGTACCTATCAATAATAACTTTATTTTTTTATTTTTATTTTTTGGTGTATAAACTATTTATTAACAGATGAGGCCTACAGACTTTATTTCTTCTTGGACACACCCACAGTGCGACCCCGGCGGCCTGTGGTCTTGGTGTGCTGGCCTCGAACACAAAGACCCCAGAAATGGCGCAGCCCTCTGTGGGCCCGAATTTTCTTCAGCCGCTCCAGGTCTTCACGAAGCTTGTTGTCCAGACCATTGGCCAGGACCTGGCTGTATTTCCCATCTTTCACATCCTTCTGTCTGTTCAAGAACCAGTCTGGAATCTTGTACTGGCGTGGGTTCTGCATAATGGTGATCACACGTTCCACCTCGTCCTCTGTGAGCTCTCCTGCCCTCTTGGTGAGGTCGATGTCTGCTTTCCTCAACACCACATGAGCATATCTTCGCCCTACACCCTTAATTGCAGTGATGGCAAAGGCTATTTTCCGACGCCCATCGATATTGGTGTTGAGTACTCGCAAAATGTGCTGGAACTTCTCGGGAATCACTAGAGACATGGCGGTAGCGGCGTGCAGGCCTCCTGTGGAAGAGCATAACTTTATTTTTTTAAAATATATTTTATTGATTTTTTACTGAGAGGAAGGGAGAGAGAAAGTCAGAAACATCGATGAGAGAGAGACATCGATCAGCCACCTCCTGCATGTCCCACAGTGGAGATGTGCCTGCAACAAGGTACATGCCCCCAACCGGAATCGAATCCGGGACCCTTCAGTCCACAAGCCGATGCTCTATCCACTGAGCCAAACCGGTTTCGGCTATCTATAATAACTTTAAATGTAAATGGGTTAAATGCTACAATCAAAAGACACAGGGTAATGAGTTGGATAATAAAACACAGCTCATGTATGCACTGTCTACAAGAAACCCACCTCAGAGAAAAAGACAGACAGACTTTTTTTCAGGCATATGGAAATGGGAAAAAAAAAAAGCTAGGGTAGCAATACTTATATTTGACAAATTACATCTCAAAGTGAAGGACATATGAAGAGATAAGGAAGGCCACTTCATAATACTAAAGGGAGCAATCCAACAAGAAGAAATAACTCTGGTAAACATATACACACCCAATACATGAGCACCCAAATACATAAAAGAAAAAAACTCCTGAAGGATATCAAGGGAGAGATTGACAGCCATACAATCATAGTAGGAGACTTTAATACCACTATCACCATTGGAAAAATCCTCTAAACAAAAAATCAGCAAAGAAACATTAATCTTAATGACTCACTAGACCAGTTGAAATTAATTGACATCTTCAGAACATTTCACCCCAAAGCCACAGAATACACATTCTTCTCAACTGCATATAGGCCAATTTCAAAGATAAACCATATGTTGGGTCATAGGAAAAGGCTCTTCAAATTCAAGAAGATAGAAATCATATCAAGCATCTTCTCAGATCACAGTGGCATAAAACTGAAAATCAACTACAATAAAAACAATCCAAAAAAAATCAAATAGATGTAGAGTAAACAGCATGCTATTAAACAATGACTGGGTTACCAGAGAGATCAAGGAAGAAATAAAAAAACATCATGGCAATAAATGACAATGAAAACACAACAATCCAAAATATATGGGACACAGTGAAAGCAATTTTGAGTTGGAAATTCATAGCTCTATAACCCTATTGCAAAAAACAAAAAACAATGGTAATAAATTACCTAACCCTATAATCAAAGAGCTAGAAAGAGAGCAATAAGAAAAGCCCTGTGTAATGTAATCAAAAGGATGGAAATAGTAAAGATCAGAGTGAAGATAAAGGACATAGACACCAAAGAAACAATACAAAAGACTAACAAAACCAAGAGCTGGTTCTTTGAAAGGATAAACAAGATTGATGAACCTCTAGCTAGGCTCACCAAGAAACAAAGGAAGAGGATCCAAATAAACAAAATCAGAAATGAAAAAGGAGAAACAACAACAGATTCCACTGAAATACAAGGGATTGTTAAAAAATACCATTCCAACAAACTGGACAACCTGGAGGAAATGAATATATTCCTAGAAAAATATAACCTTCCAAAACTCAATCAGGAAGAATCTAAACATCTCAATAGGCAAATAACTATGGAAGAAATTGAAGCAGTCATCAAAAAGCTTCTAGCAGCCGAAACCAGTTTGGCTCAGTGGATAGAACGTCGGCCTGTGGACTGAAAGGTCCCAGGTTCGATTCCAGTCAAGGGCATGCACATTGGTTGCAGGCACATCCCCAGTAGGGGGTGTGGAGGAGGTGGCTGATTGATGTCTCTCTCTCATGGAGGTTTCTAACTCTATCCCTCTCCCTTCCTCTCTGTAAAAAAATCAATAAAATATATTAAAAAAAAAAAAGCTTCTAGCAAACAAAAGCCTAGAGCCAGACGGCTTCACAGGGGAAGAATTCAAGGAAGAATTAAAACCTATCCTCCTCAGACTATTCCAAAAAATTCAAGAAGAAGGAACATTTCCAAGCTCCTCTGTGTAGCCAGCAACACAATAATACCAAAACCAGATAAAGACAACACAATGAAAGAGAATTTCAGGCTAATATCCCTCATGAACAGAGATGCCAAAATCCTCAACAAAATTCTAGCAGAACTGATCCAGCAGTATATCAGAAAGATCATACACCATGACCAAGTAGGATTTATCCCAGGAATGCAAGGATGGTACAATATCTGCCAATCAATAAACGTGATACATCACATAAACAAATTGAGAGATAAAAATCACAGAGATCAATTGATACAGAAAAAGCATTTGATAAAATCCAACACCCTTTCTTGATAAAAACTCTCAACAAGGTGTGAATAGAGGTTCATACCTCAATATAATAAAAGCTGTATATGATAAACCCACAGCTGACATCATACTCAATGGGAAGAAACTAAAACCATTTCCCCTAAGAACAAGAACAAGACAGTGATGCCCACTGTTTTTTTTTTAATAGTTACTACTAGAGGCCCAGTTCACGAATTTGTGCACAGGTGGGATCACTTGGCTTAGCAGGCAATTTGGGCTGATTGGGGGGGCAGGCTCATGAAGAGGGGGGAGGGAGAGACCGAGGGAGTTTGGACCCCTGACCCCACCCCTGATTGGGGTGGGGAGGCAATTGGAAGGGGGGCCGGCCAGGGGGAGGGCCCTCAGGTGTTGGCCAGCCTGCCCTGTCCTCTGTTCTAACTCCCAGTCCAACTCCTGTTTGAGGGAACAATTTGCATATTAGCCTTTTATTATATAGGATATATTTTCTCATGCTGTTGAACATCTTTACCATCATTATTCTGAACTCTGTCAGATAAATTTCTTACCTCCATTTTATTTAGTTCTTCTTCTGGAGAATTCTCTTGTTCTTTCACTTGGGGGTTGCTTTTTGGTCTCCCCATTTGGGATCCCTGTTTGGGTTTGTGTCTGTATTAGGCAGAGCTGTTCTGACTCCCAATCTTTAGTGCAGGACAATATTGGACATTGTTTCTGACTGGCCCTAAGTACCCTGTTTGGGGCCTTGAGAAAATCCACAGCCTGTAGCTCCCTCTGCTGGAGCCGTATGCCTTTGGAAAGAACCAAGGTGTATACCAAGTCTGCTTTTCCCAAGTCCCAGTTTCAAAGGAGATCAGGCAAAAAGTCAAAGCCTTCAGAGATCCTCCTCTACTTGCAGTTTGATTATGATCAGCCTTGATTGCTTTCAGGCTATTGAACACAGGGTGGGGCAAGAGTTCTTTCAATAGGTTGTGGCAACTGCCTTTCCCCCAGGCCAAAACCACCTGGATATCAAATTCCTGTAGGGGAAAGATGCCCTCAGCAGCACAAGGGAATGACTCAGCACACAGCACCAATCCACTCTGCCTTCCCTCTGCTGGAGCCCAAGGTGAGTGGCTGCATACACAGTTTTGTGCACTGGCCCTTTAAGAGGGTGCCTACATTTCCCACAGTTTCTAGCGGGCAGACAGCAGCTCTGCTAATTTTCATAGCCCTGTGTTATGTGGGCATCTTTCTCAGTTCTGGTGCTTTGGGCTGGAGGGCCCAGCTTGCGGTTTAAACCACAGAGTTCTTCGATGGAGCCCCCTACAGCTAAGACACTCCTTCAGCTGCTGGGTGTAGGAGCCCACCCAGCCCTTTCTCACCTCTACCCTTCCTACCAATCTCTATGCATTCCCATGCTTTGTTATCACATTATCTCTCCAGCTTGTGTTCAGTTGATTTTTCAGGATGGTTTTTCTGTATTTTAGTTGTATTTCCAGTTTGGTCCTGAGAGAGTGTTCGTGTAGTTTCCATTTACTCCAACGCCATTTTTAACCTCCTCTAAACAAGATATTTTGAATTGACCAATTAAATAATGAAACCAGAGTCAAATCAAGCTAAAGCAGTTCCCTCATTAGAGTAATCTGACACCTCCCATTTGTAGAGCAAGGGCTGGAAGCATGGAGCCCGCCAGCTGTTCTTCAAAGCTATCACTTTCCTCATTATTCCTTGGCACATTAACTCTGGCTTTAAGATAGGAGTCAGGGTTCAAACCCAGGATAGCCTTCCTCCAACATCTTTCTTCTCATTACCTTTTTATTTCTTTTTAGAGCAAGATCTTTTCAGCCCTGAAACTTCTGGTAGTTACATATCAGTTTCTTGATTTTTGCTCTGCTTTAGAAAAACTTGAAACTGCCCTACAAAATGTTCTTTTTATTTTTATTCAAGCATTTTGTGCTGCTGATTGGTCTGAAAAACATCATTCCTCTAATCCATAATTATATATCTGAGCTAGTCATGATAGATTAAGAAAAAAGATACCATTAGAGAGAATAAGGCAACAAGTATCCAAGCTCATAGAAGACCATAATTTTGTGGATCACTAGGAAATCTGTCTTAAACTTCTCCTGTGATGTTTAGCATGACAACTGGTATAACATAAGTAATTCTTCCTATTTGAGTCTTTGGCCTGCCCTTAACCATGAATCCTTGATCTATCCTTGGTCTTTAGTTGACCACAGACTTTTTTTTTAAAATATATTTTATTGATTTTTTACAGAGAGGAAGGGGGAGAGAAAGTCAGAAACATCGATGAGAGAGATACATCCATCAGCCTCCTCCTGCACTCCCCACAGTGGAGATGTGCCCGCAAGCAAGGTATATGCCCTCAACCAGAATCGAACCTGGGACCCTTCAGTCCCCAAGCCGACACTCTATCCACTGAGCCAAACCAGTCTTGGCGACCACAGACTTTCATTAATGGTGTACCAGAGTGTGTTCTTTCTTAATGCTACACAAAATAATGGAGTCTTATAACCCACAGGTGTCTCAAATTCAGTGAACTGTGATACAGCCATGTGCAACTTGTACATGCTAAGCACCTGTGCCCCTCCTTGTGCCCCTCAGCTCCCTGCTTATCTCAATCTCTTACCTTACCTCACAGCACAGCATTTTTGCCCAATCAACATTAGCTACTTGTTATTTTCTTATTTCCTCTATTTGTACAATGGAAATATTTCTCAGTAACTCATCTTCCTTTTTTGGTATTCTATAAATCAAAAGTATTACCTTTTATTTCTTTTCTCACTTGATTAATTCTCTCCCTCCTAGGAAATGAAATCAGCATATATTACACAAAGTCTAGGCCCCAGTCTGGTGGAGGTAGGAGACTTGGGAGGAAGTCTGGGATCAGGGTCCTCTCCTAGACTGTGCAGGAACTCACTGAGCCTGGGTTTTTGGATCACGGAAAGAAGGCACTGTGTTAACTAATCTTTGAGGTCCTTCTTGCCCTAAATTCTGGATTCCTTCATTTGACTCCACTGCATATCCTTACTGGAAAAGTTCTGCTCTATCTCAGTCTGCCCTGGGGCGGGAGATCTGTGAGACAAGCAGGCTTATAGAGTAAAACTTCGCCTCAATCACCCTTGTCTCTCCATTCACAGCTGGAAGTTAGAGGCCCAATTGTTCCAGCAACAGTCCCAGGGAAGCCACTCAGATTCTGTAACATGCCTGCCTGCATTTCACAGCTCATTCTAACATCCAGAGAACCAGTCTGAGGAACAGAGAAAAGTGAATGCGAGCTGCCAGTAGCTAGGGGACACCCTACTGTCTGTCTCCTTAGGACAGGTCTTGTTCAACTTTGTGCCCATTCTCACCACCTCTTTCACACTCAGCAATGGACAGCAGACTAGGTACCCAGAAAATGCCCAGCAAGTCGGTAGGTGACATGTGGGCATTACAAGTGGAAGACGTGCCCAATTAGCTAACTGAGAAGGAGGGAAGCAAGGAGGAACTTAACTGATGCCACCATGGGGACTAGGGAGGACCTAAGATTCAGAACATGTCAAAATGCTGGGAAATTATTATTATTATTATTATTTTAAAAATATATTTTATTGACTTTTTTTACAGAGAGGAAGGGAGAGGGATAGAGAGTTATAAACATTGATGAGGAAGAAACATCGATCAGCTGCCTCCTGCACACCCCCTACTGGGTATGTGCCCACAACTAAGGTACGTACCCTTGACCGATATCAAACCTGGGACCCTTGAGTCTGCAGACTGATGCTCTATCCACTGAACCAAACCGGTTAGGGCTGGGAAATTATTAAGAAACAGAAAAAGGACTGTGACAGATATGTGCTGTTTTTGCTTGCCCATCCTTCCTTGTACATTAGCATTCCCCGCCCGCCCCCCAATTTTCCTTGAGTTTACCACCTCTCCCTACTGTCATCCATGTGATTTGAAGGGAGTGACTGCAGCCTGAGGTGTTACAGGTGGCCACAGACCTGGGCTGCAGGCAGGCATGTTACAGAATTTGAGTGGCTTCCCTGGGACTGTTGCTGGAACAATTGGGCTCTAACTTCCAGCACACAACTCAGGTGGCCCATTTATCATCTTTGGAGCTGAAAGAAAGCCAGCCCCAAAAATCTAAGCAAAATTCTGGAAGCAGCTGGTTCCTGACACACTTCACTTGTTTGAATCCCTTGCTCCAACAAAGCCCAACCTCCCGTGGTCTTCTTAGTAAGGCCTATCATCATTTCCCCTTTGCCTCCCTTAAATCAGTTTGCATTTGGTTTCTATAACACACAACCAAAGATGTGCTTACTAGTACAAGTGAATGATTTTCCCAAACTGGCAGATTTGAGGCAGTTGCAGGCTTAAAAGAGCAAAATCTTTTTTTTTAAATTTATTTTATTTATTTATTTTTTTATTAATTTTTTATACATGTTTCCCCATGCCCCCCCTCCCTCCCAGGCATACCCCAACCCCCCCAGTGTCTGTGTTCATTGGTTATGCTTATATGCATGCATACAAGTCCCTTGATTGATCTCCCATCTACCCCACCTAACTTTAATCTTCCTGCTATAATTTCAGTCTGTTTGAGGCTTT
>PVJN01032382.1:0-24046 GCA_004026805.1 Lasiurus borealis | reverse complement strand
GGCTGCTCACCTGCCTTCCCAAGGTGGCTCTCCCGGGCGCCACCAGGAGCTCCGGCCTCTGTCGTCAGCCACAGGTGGTGCACAGACCTGCTCCTCCCTCCCACACTTGGGGCAGGGCCCACGGCCTTGAAGCAGGGGCTGATTTACGGCCAGCAATATTTTTAGGCCTTTAAATAATAATGAGCCCCCCCCCCCCCCCCAGCCAGCCAGGACTGGGAAGCAGACTAACCACACTCCCCCTGCACTGTGCCTGAGGCTGGCCAGGTGTCCCTGCTGCGTGGCCACTGCCCTCCCTCTCCTCGGCCCTGCGGGGGCTTCTCTCCCAAGTGCTGGCAGCGGGGTGTGGGGGGCAGGTTCGGGGGCGCCCACGGGACCCTGACGGAGCATGTTCGTTCCCCCTGACTTTGTAATTGGAGAAAAGAGCGGTGGCACCACCTGGCCTGTTGTACACGTCCCGGGAACGCAGAGGGCAAGGGCTCTGACCGTGTTCACCGTGAACACCCAGCACGGCACACGCTCTCCCCGTGTAGGTCCCCATGAAACCTCATTGCCTCTTCTCACTGCGGCTGGAGAGCTGCGAGCCGCAGGCCTCTGCCTCGCTGCTGCGCTTCCAGGAGGAGCTGCGAGGGTGGCAGGTGGGGAGTCTCCTAGCCAACCCCTGTGCAGCCCTGGGTACCTCAGCCCCTGCCAGGTGGCGATGCTGCCGTGGGGGTGCGAGAATGCTAGTGGCTCAGAGGCGAAGTTCACAGGAGAGGAGGGTGGGGGACAGTGGCGGTCAGCCTCCCGTGCCTGTTCCAGCTGCCAGTTCTCTGTCCATGCGACTCAGGAGGGGCTCGGGCAGATACGCCTCCACACACGGGCACACGCGTGGAATTGTCTTCTCACCCGTGGCCCTGCTCCAGCGTGTGCCCATCCGGGCCGCCTGTGTGGAGCCAGTCAGGAGTGCAGGACATGCTGAGTGGAAGCAGGAGCTGCCGCAGGCGCCCTGGCCGGGCCGCCGGTGGGATGGGAGAGCCACATGGCTGTGTGGTTTGCACATTTTCATTATGGGGTTAGGTTCTCTCCCGCTCCTGGTGGCGAGGGAATCTGGATCAGGAGGCCTTGTTGGGCCATCAGACTCATGGCTTTTCTTCTCAAATCTGATAATTCAGGAATTCTGTTGTTCCGTTTCTGATGACATTGCGTCAGTCGCATCGTGCTAAAATAACCCGCTACGGAGCAGGTCCTCTGAGGGGCTCGGTGGGAGCTGTTCAGTAGAATGAGCTGTGCCCCCTCTTCTTGTCTCCTCACACTGCTTATTGTATCAGGGTGTCAGGAGTCCCAGAATCGGAGGACAGGCATCGCCTCGTCCACTGGTCTTTGGACAGGGAGCCTGTTTCTGGAGTGGCTGTGGGTCAGTCCTTGCCTGTTGGGGGGGCGGAGGGGGGAGGGAGAGATGGGAGGGAGGAGGGGCGGTAGGCATGTTCAGGGAAGGTCTGCTTTTCTTCTGGGACTAATTTGGGTGTCTTGATTTTGGGGGTTAGTTTTCTTTTCCTATAGCCATAACAATCCTCACGATATTTTCGTATTGACTTTTTCGTGGGCGTTGGTGAGGACTGTGTGAATTTCTGCTGTATTTGCAGGAATGCCCCTTTATTGTTCCCGATCAGCCCTGTCTTTGTTGGTCTCTCTGTTTCTGCTCCTCCCCGGCCTCCCTCCCGCGCTCCCTGGGCTCGCGCCGTGGCTGACTTGAGCCGGGTGCATGACGCATCCATCCCGGCCTTTTCTCAAAGCCGCCGAGGTCTGCGTCCCACATTGTACGATGTCGCCGTCTTCATCACCACTCACTCTGGGCGGACCTGATTTTTATTTGTTCTCCGACTGCTGAGCTGATTAGAGTGTTTTTATGTTTCCAAATGTTTGATTCCCCCCACCACCCCCCCGCCCCAGTTATTTTTTATTTTTCATTTTCTAGTTTAATTCCATTGTGGTCGGAGAAGAAGGTCTGAATGATATCAGCTCTTTGAAATGTGGAGGCCAGTCCAGTCTCATGAGTGCTCCACATGTGCTTGGAAGGGAAGTGCTTCTCCCTGCGAGATGCACGGCTGTACCTGTGCGCACTGGGTCAGCGCGGCATCCCCCGCGCCTGTGACCCGCGGACCCGGGAAAGGTCAGGTGGAGCCTCCAGCTGCTGCACATCTTGCTAACGTTTCCTGGGTCCTGTGCCTTCTGCTTTCTGCATTTCAAAGCCGCTTACGGACATACAAGTTCAGAATGCTAACCGTCATGGGGAGTTGTACCTTTTCTTTTTTTTAATGTTTTTATTGATTTCAGAGAGAGGGAGAGGGAGAGAGAGAGAGAAACATCAGTGATGAGAGAGAATCATTGATCAGCTGCCTCCTGTACACCCCACACTGGGGATCAAGCCCACAACCCCTGCATGTGCCCTGACCAGAATCTAACCGTGACCTTTTTGTTCATACATAGGGTCACGCTCAACCACTGAGCCACGCTGGCTGGCCTGAACCTTCTCTTTAGTCACCCTTGTTATCTCTGGAAAGGATTTTTACCAAAAGGCCAATTTTGCCAACTGCTAACATGGCTCATGCCACGTTTCTTCTGATTAGACATCCTTTTATAGCTTTTACCTTTTTTTTTTTTTAATATATTTTATTGATTTTTTACAGAGAGGAAGGGAGAGGGGATAGAAAGTCAGAAACATTGATGAGAGTGAGACATTGATCAGCTGCCTCCTGCACGCCTCCCACTGGAGTTGTGCCCGCAAGCAAGGTACATGCCCCCGACCGGAATCGAACCTGGGACCTTTCAGTCCGCAGGCTGACGCTCTATCCACTGAGCCAAACCGGTCTCGGCTAGCTTTTACCTTTTAATCCTTTCGCCTTCCGCCTTCCTCCAGATGTCCTGTCTCACACAGATTGCATCTCCTCGTTACCATTTTGTGCCATGAGTGTTGCCCACATTTTTGCATCTCAAGCCCTCCTTTCTAGAAATCGAGGGGGCTGCCCTCAGGAGTCCTGTAGTGGGGACCTCTGAGTGTGCGAGTCCCACGTTGACGGCGCCCACAGTTGTAGGTGCTCCGCTGGGTTCGCGCTGCCCCTCCACTGGGCCACGGCGGAGTCGGCCTCCAATCTAGTCACCGGCCTTTTCGGGTCTGTCCCACGCATTTTGATTTATTGTGTCTTCATTTTTATTCAGTTGAAAATTCTTTCTATTTTCCCTTGTGATTTCTTCTTTGATCCAGTGGTTCCTTAGAAGTATATTATTTAATTTCCAAATATTTGTTGAATTTGTGGATATCTTTAATCTCGGTTAATTCTGCTGTCAGTGGAGGTGCCCTGTGCAATGTCAGGATGCAGATATTTATTGAGGCTTGTGTTTTGGCCCAGCACATGGTGTATCTTGGTGAAAGCGCATGTGTTCTGCAGTTGTTGGGCGGAGTGTTCTGTCAGCCCGACGTAGGTCGGGGTGCTTGGGAGTGCTGTTCAGGCCTTCGGGATCCTTACCCACCTTTTTGTCTGGTTTTCCACCAGGTCCCGAGTGAGGCCTCGCGGTCTCTGGGTGGGTGGTGCCCGTGCCGGTTTCTCCCTTCAGTCTGTCAGGTTTGCCGCCTGCACGTTAAAGCTCTGGCGTCAGGACAGTTGGTTGTCACATCCCGCCCGGTGGCCGGTCCTCCGTGTCTCTTGTAACATCCTTTGTGCTCAGGTCGGCTTTGTTTGATACTAGGACTGTGGCATGAGCTTTCTTCTGTTTCCTCTTTGCACGATACGTCTCTTACATTAAAAAAAAATCTTTATTGTTGAAAGTATTACATGTGTTTCCCCTTTTCCCCCACTGACCTCCTCCAGCCCACCTCCACCCCAACCTTCACCAGCATCTCTCTTGTTTTTAACCGTCTTGGTCTCTTTGTGTTTAAAGCATCTTTTTATAGTCTTGCTTTTGGACCCTTTGTGACAATCTCTGTCTTTTAATTGGGGCATTTAGTCTGTTTGCACTTATTGTAATTAGTGAAGCGTCTGGCATTAAGTCTACCATCTTGGTATGTTTTTCACTTGCCACCTCTGCTTTTGACCCTCTTTTACTCCTTCGCCCTTCTGGTGTATTCATCAGATATTTGTTTTTCAGTATTCCACTTTATATCCTCTCCTGGCTTCTTCACTATACAGCTCTTATCTGCTTGGTGTTGTCACACTGCCTGTCCTGTGCCATAGGCCTGCACGAGCAGGACTACAGGGCCGACCCTCCCATGCTTTCTGCTAGGCTGTTGTACATTTTACTTTCACACTCACTGTAAACTCCACCTTACAATGTGACTGGTTTTGTGTTAAGACATCAGTTGTTCCCTAGCCGGTTTAGCTCAGTAGGTAGAGCGTCCGCCTGCGGACTGAGGGGTCCAGGGTTCAACTCTAGTCAAGGGCATGTGTCCAGGTTGCAGACTCGATCCCCAGCAGGGGGCGTGCAGGAGGCAGTGATCCATGATTCTCATCATTTATATTTCTGTCTTTCTCTCCCCCCCCCCCCCGAAAGCAATAACAAATTTTTTTAATCAGTTGTTATTTCTTAAAAATCACAGGAAATAAAAAGGTATTATTACAAATGTTTCATTTTTTAACGTTTAGGTTTCTGATGTCATAATCCCTTGAATGGCGGCGCCTCACCCAGCCCTGGTGCTGATGAGCTGCGCCCGGAAGCCCAGAGAGACCCTTGGCTCCTGGGTGAACCCCATGTAGGGCCATCCAAATGTGGCTGTCTGCAACTGACTTTAATAGAAAAATAAATCAGATCCCTGTCCCCTGGGGACAAATGTGATGGGTGTGTTAATTTCATTAACAAGAATGCAGCCAACCAGAAAAATGAATAAAATCAGCTTTATGCAGCTTAAACACTGACATTTGAAACAAATCATTATTGCATTAGCTGTCACACTGGTAACTCTAGGATCTAAGGGAAGAATATATTATGGATGTTTTTATAAACCTTTGCAAATGCACTGATAAAATAATTTATGATCATTTGAAAACATGGTTGGGTCCTGGTGACTATTTGCTCTCTAAATAAGGCTACCCTGTTACCCCAGGCACATTTTACACCCCTGTGCCATTCCCAACCCTAACCCCATCTTTCACGATGGAGACAGCGGAGGCTCTTGTATTTATTTATTTATTTATTTTTAATTTCTTAAATACATTTTTATTGATTTCAGAAAGGAAGAGAGAGGGATAGAAACATCAATGATGAGAAGGAATCATCGATTGGCTGCCTCCTGCATGCCCTCTCTTGGGGATCAAGCCTACAACCCGAGCATGTACCCTTGACCAGAATCAAACCCGGGACCCCTCAGTCCACAGGCCAATGCTCTATCCACTGAGCCTAACCAGCTAGGGCTGGAGGCTCTCTTTGAACAAAGCTGATGAGCACGGGGTCACTTCTTCATTCTGGCTTGACCCTGCCCTTGAGGTGGAAGACTTGGTGCAGTGACAGGCTCATCTGAAATGTGCGTCCAGTCAGAGGCTGGTGCTGCCGAGCCTGAGAGTTAGGTAGCATGCGTTTTCCAACTTCATTTTCTCCTTTAATACTGTGTTTGCTATTCTGGGTGATACACACACACACACACACACACACACATATACACAGACACACACACACACACACACACACACACACACACACACACACATATATATATAAAACTTTAATTTCTCTGGTAATAGTTCCTATCTGTTCACTCACCAAGATAGTTCTTCTTTTTGTTTGTTTTTTTTTGTAATTATTTAATGCATTTCCTTTCATGTTTTCTTTAAAAACATATTTAAGTAGTTGCTTTAAAATCTCTGTCTGATATGTTCAACCTCTGTGCCATTCTGGGTCACTTTCTATAAACTGCTTTTTTCCCCCTTGACTGTGGATCATAATGTATTTCTGCTTCTTTGCATGTGTAATAATGTTTGTGTGTTTGCTGGACGATGTAAATAACGTGGGATGGAGACGCTGGATTCTATTCTTCGGCTTTGGAGAGTGCTCACTTTGGTTCTCGCAGGCAGTTCAGTCGCTGGCTGCTCACCGGAACCCGTGTGGTTCGGTTTTGTGCTGTTAGGGCAGGTCTGTGGGAAGCCCAGAGTCATCCCCAGGTTCCTCTCATGTGGTGGGACCAACTTCCAGGCGCGTAGGGCCTGGTTTCCAGCTTCGCCACAGTAAGTCTGGGGTGGGCCCTGCCCGAAGGCGTAATCCTCATTCTTGAAGCCAGGCCATGTGGCAGCTCAGTGAGTATTAGGTTGTCATGCAGTCTTTGCCCTCGCGTCCTGGCTGGACCTGAGATCGCTGCTGGTCTTGTGTCTGTGAAGTTTAACCCTGTAGCAGCCACTGTCCGGTAAACCTGGGGTGGTACCCTGAGCATGCAGCCTCACACAGAAGTCCGGGACCACGCCCGGCCTTCAGTCCCTCCACCAGCCCCCTCTATGCCACTGCCACGCCCCAGAGGTCAGCTGCTCCAGCTGCCCACCCTCTGACCCCTGCCTTTCAACTTCACCAAGCTGCTGGGCTCCACCTGGACCCGAGGCTGGGACATTCCCTGGGCAGAGAGCTGCTGGGGCATTTGGGAGATCTATCTCATTAGCTGCCCTTCCGTCCTGTTGTCCGGTATCTGTTCATAGTTGCTTAGTATATTCTGTCCAGTTTGATGGTTGTTTACAGCAAGAGGACGAGTCTGGTACCAGTTACTCTATCATAGCCACTGTCCTATTATTCTTGCTTAAGATAAGACTTTATTTGTGGATCAATATTCATAACTCTTTATTATGACTTGTACCTTTTATCATTGATAAGTATGGTACATAGCCTGACACAATGCTTTTGGCTCTGAACTCGGCCTTTCTTAATAAGATTGGACCCCTGTTTCTCTTCTCTGTAGTCTCCTCGTGTATCTTCGCCAATCATTGTGTTTGCACCTCTCTCATACGTAGCACAGATTTGTATTTAACTTTGGATTCCAATCATAAATCTGTTTTTTAATCCTTTGTGGAGAAATACAAGGGCAAACGCTAGGAAACAAAGGTAGCTAAAGTCTGGGGTAGAAAGGCAGAGGAAATAATGTTTTGTCATTATTTACGGAGTGTCAGATAATCTCTCAAATGTGAGGTTGACTAGTGTATCTCTTCCCCAAATGACAAGAGGTGGGCAAGTCAGTAAATTTAGCATCCCATCCCTCTTGCTACGCTCCCATGTTTCTGTAAGTCACATAACCGGTTCTATAGCCATAATCCCCATATTGTTTTAGACCTAATCCTACAGGTAAGTCGATTCCGTGTTCTCTGCCAGACCATTTGCTGCAGTTCTCCAGTTCTCTCAGGAGACTGGGGTTAATCTCCTAGTCCTTCAGGAAGAGCTTATGGGAGCATATAACTCTGAGTTCTTACATGTCCAAAAATGCTGGTTGAGCGGCAGTTTGGCTGGATATAAAATTCTTGGGCCCTGCCTCCTCCCCGGCCTCTGCAGGCATCGCTCTGCCGTCTGCTGGCACGGAGGTGGCCGGGAACATTCTGAGGACAGCCTAACCCTGACCCTCGTAAACTCACTTGCTCTGTTTGCCTGACTCCCAAAGGGACTTTTTAGCCGTTATGTCCAATGATTTGACGAGACATATCTTAACGCTGCCTGTTCTCTCTGTGCCCTTTCATTTTGCTCACTTTGTGCCATTCCTGCCTTCGCTGTCTTGTTACGAGGCTCCGCTGTTTCTGATTCCCCTTCATGTCCCTGCATTTCCCTTCCCCCTCTGCCTTGCTCCTCTCTGGTGCTGCTTTGGGTGTTTGTTTTATAGAGGTAACCGCTTCGTGAAGGTTTGTTTGTGAATTTAAGGCTGAGATGCTTGTTGACATTTTCTTTTTCTGCATTTCTTTCCTTCATTTCCCTTGTGCTATCTTTGAAGAAATCAGTGGTTCTCATCTAGGTCACGGTGGCCCCACTGGGAGGTGAATCAGGAGAAAAGGGGGTGCTGGTGAGGGGTGGCAAGGTGACTTCTGGGCAGCGAGAGCTCATGATACACAGAGCGAGGCCAAACGCAGGAGCAGGGGAAGGAGGTGGCCGATGGGGGTTGTCACGATGACGGCCAGGTGCCCCTGTCATTTAGGGTTGGGGGGACAGGGGTACCAGGTGCCTGCAGAGCACAGCACAGCCCTGTGTGACCAAGAGCAGCGTGACCACAGGCAGAGCTCCGGTTGCAGGAGGCACCTGTGGTGGAGGGGTCGGCACTGGTACTGAGGAGTCCTCGGGATTCTGAGGGAAGGTCCCCAAGTCCTCCCTGATACCCCCGGGGTTCGGCTAAGGGCAGGGGTCAGGCCGCTGCCCTCGGCCAGCTGCTCCCAGAGGAAGGGGTAAGTCTGTGTGGCGCCCACGCTCCCCTCCTGTTCACTGCTGGCCGGGGTGGGTGGGACATTCACGATGGGAGCCCGTGTGAGGGGTCTCGGGAGCCCCCCAACGACTCTCTGCCTCTCTCGATGCTGTAGGTGCGCGGGACTCAGGAACTCACCAATCCTGGGATCTCTGACGTCAAGATCCGGCCTGACCGGAAGATCCTGGCCACCGCGGGCTGGGACCACCGGGTCCGCGTGTTTCACTGGCGGACGATGAAGCCGCTGGCCGTGCTGGCCTTCCACAGTGCCGTTGTCCACTGCGTGGCCTTCGCCGCAGACGGCCTGCTGGCCGCGGGGTCCAAGGACCATCGCATCAGCATCTGGTCGCTCTACCCACGCTCGTGACCTGCCCGTTCCCTGTTCCGGACACGGAGGACAGAGAGGTGCGCACACTTAGGCCTGAGCCAGGCACGTGGGAGCCATGCTCAGGCCCTGCGGGCAGTGAAGAGCTTGGTCTGTGGCATCCTCGCTTTTGGCACGAGGCTGTTTCCTCCTGTGAACAGGGCACCTGTGCAGCCGTGACTGCAGTTTACAGGGTAACTGGGCAGACCCCTGGGCACGCGTCCCCTGGGTCAGAGGCCATGGAGTGCTTTACAGTAAACTTAAAGTCGCAGGCTCAAGGTACGAATTCTCTAAGGCAACTCCCTTTCCCCCATCTCAGGGTCAGTGCCAAGACCCTCCTCTGGGCTGGGTGGTCAGCCTGTATCCAACATTGGACACTGAGTGTGGTCCCCAGGACCTGCCGACTCCACATGGCGCCTCACCCCACGGACAGCCAGGAGCTCTATGCACGGTCTGAGGCCAGGACAGGAGAAGGAAGTGACTGGCTACGAGGCCAGGCAGAAAGAGGGCGCTGAAGGGGGCGGCGAAGGCAGCCGGGCAGGGAGACCCCAGCTGGGGCAGACCAGACGCAGGATCAGTGGGGGGAAGGGCCGCCCAGAGGGAGTGAGACCAAGGGTGGCTCAGGCCCGTGACTGGGGCGGCTCGTGGGCGGGAAACACAGCAGCATATGTGACAGGCCAGGCCCCTGGCAGCCAAGGCACTGTCCCAGCCCGCACCTCACACCCGGGACCGTCTGGGGTACGCAGCCGCCAAATCGGGCATTGCACCCAGAGCCGCCTCACGTCAGGGCGTCTCCTCTTAAAGCTGAATCATTGATAGGGAAGAAGTAAGACCCCCCACAAAGGGGGTAGGAGCTCCGGCAGGTCCCGGCGAAGCCAGCAGCCTCCGACCCCTTTGTTCTGGTGGCTTCTTTGCCAGAAGACCCCCTTTGGGCCTCGCTGAGGGGGTCAGCCCTCCTTTACCGGGAGCAACTGGAATGGCCTCCCGTAGGCAGCGGCCTTGCGGGACCCTCCGGATCCTCAGCCCCGCCCCCCCCGTGCTGATAACCAGACTCCGGCCCAGCCGGCCCCACGGGTGAAGGGCAGAGTGTGACCCGTGAGGAGGTGGCTCTGCTCCAGAAGAGCTGCGTGGTCCTCCCAGCTCTGCGGGCGGGGATCTGGAGCGCACGTGTGGGGCCCAGGTGGCAGGAAGATGAGATGCATCAGGCGGGTCCGCGGAACAGGTCCGCCGGCAGGCTCCGCGCTGGACGCCGCAGCGCCGGGAGTTAGAGAGGCTGCGGTCTTGTGGGTCGTGTGAAACACGGTCCACAGGCAGGCGCATTAGCCGGGCTGAAAGGCCAGACCGCCCGGGGCACGCAGAGGGGTGTCTGAGGGCTTAGGGAGATTAGGGTGTTTAGGCGGCTTACCAAGTGAGACCTGCTCTCCCCCTGCAGGAGGGTCGGGGGCCCGCCTGTCCCCGGACTGTGGGGACCACATCAGTGAGGGCCGGGCCCCTTGAAGAACTGCATGGCCCTTCTCCATGGGTCAGAACTACAGTGGGAGCTGCTGCCACGGAGCAGGGATCTCTAAATGCAGGGGGTCCCGGGTGGCAGGGCAATTGGTGGCGCTCAGGGGCTAAAGGCAGGTGGGCATGGCTGGCATGGTGCCTGGTGGGGGAGCAGCCCCAGGCAGCAATCTGAGGCCCAGAGGTGCAGGCCGGGCTCGTGATCATGGTCCCCGGAAGTGAATGGAGAGTCCGCCTGCTGAAGTTGGATTTGGTTCATGGGAGCAGAAGGGTCATTTCTAGGAAATGACATCAGACCTGGGCTACCAAAACAGAGGCCCCTCCCCTCAATCACAGACCCAGGCCCCTGAGGAAAGACCCCACTGCACCCCGCCCAGCCTCCCCCAGGGCCTCTGGCCACTGCCCAGGCGCTGAGCCCCGTCCCGGAAGGCAGTCCTGGTCCTGAGCTACGGATCTCCCAACGCAGGGACTGGCCTCCCACGCTGGCCCTGTTGGACAGGCGCTGCAGGAGACCTGGCCCCTTAGGGAGGGACCACCCAGGCCCTGAGTGTCCTGGAGCCAGGTCACTGGGGTGTTGGGGACACTGCCAGAGAGGTTTCCACAGCAGGAATGGCAGTGAGGAGTAGCTGTTTGGGCTGCAACGTGAGCCTCATGAGACGTGAGGCGAGCTGCCTGGTGAGCCACGCCCTGGGCTCCTCCGGAGAGCTGCCAGGTCAGGGACGATGGAGGGTGATCCCCCAGCCACAGGCCGGCCACGGCGTCCGCAGGAGGCCACGCGCTGGGGCAGCACCAGAGTCGGTGAGCCTTTCAGAGCATCGTCATCTGCCTCCTCTCTGCAGAGGCACCGCCGGCCACACGACAAAGGCAGGGGGGGCCAGGTTGTGTGTTCATCTCAGCACCAACCTGTGGCTGCTCCTGCCCACGGCTGGGCTCGCAAGCCTCGTACACCTCCCCGGCCTGCAGCAAAGCTTCCACGCCACTTCCAGAGGCGCTGACCGCCACGGGCCACTGCCGAATAGCAAAGAACTGTCGCACGCGGCTCCAAACCCACTTGGCCTCACGGAAGCAAAGCCACGGACACAGGCAAAGGGCAAGCGGCGATGTCCCTCCTAGGCAGCTGGGGGGATACCACCGCAAGGGAGGGCACCTCGTCAGTATTCTGCGCCCTCCACGGCCCTGCTGAACCCACTGCTGTGCTGGGCACCCTGTGGTCCTCCCGCCTCAGCTTGGCCTCCGAGGCGCCGGGCGCCCGGCTGGGCACTCAGAAAGCGGTGAAACTGGCCCCGGCAGAGGGACTGTGCCCCTGTCCCTGTTGAAGTCCATGATGCCAGCTCCTCAAGAATCTTCGATGACGCTGTCCTTTGTCAGCATCACTGACATTCACAGAAATGTCACGGAGGGGTGTCACCGGCCAAGGGACGGACTGCCGGCCGGCGTGCGGTGCTCCCACAGTGCTGGGGGAGCGGTGCGTGTGACCGCCAGCACCCCAGGCCCAGAGACGGTGAAGAGTGGGTGTCGGTGACGCAGACCCATGTCCGCACCTGGCCCTCGCCTTCGTGTTGAAGACATGAGCAGAGGCGCAGAGCATCCCCGGCAGCCGGAGAGCGGCGTCCCGGGGACATCTTGTGGCCAAGCTCAGTGCGGGGGGACCACGCCCGGCTGTGACAGCCCCCGGGAGCTCCGTGCCGGATGTGGCGTCCTCCGTGCAGGGTGGGACCTGTGCCGGGGAGAAGGGAGCAGGTTCCTGAGCCTCCGAGGCTTAGTGGACGGCTGAGAACCGTGTTTACGCAGCTGGGCTGCCGAGAACAGCAGTGACGCCAGCTTACCAGGAACACTGGTGTCCACAGCAGCGGGGCCCTCCAGGTCGTCCTCGGGGTTCCTCCGCTGCACCCCCGAGGGGACCCCTTTGGGCAGCTCGGCCTCTGCATCAACAGGAACTGGGGCGTCAGCCAGTCGCTACGAAGCTCCCACACTGTGAGGCACAGGCCCCGTTCCCCACCCCCAGCCCGGGGGGATGCTTCCTGTTCGCAGAGCCTCAGGTCACCCTCGTCACAGCCGAGCCGGTGCCGGAGCCGGCCGAGCTCCGGGGCCAGGGGCGCTCGGTGGAAGGACTTTCACCAGTTTCCCTGGCCATCCGGGTGCGCTGCGGAGTGGGCACAGGTGCTGTCCCTGCGTCTCTCCCGTGGGCCAGGCCGGTGCTCTGCAGGATGAGCCTGCGCAGCGCCCCGTGGCTCCTTGCGGGAGGCCCATGCTCTCAGTCCCTCCGTGTGGGCTTCGGGCCTCTGATCTGGGATGGCTTCTTTTTCTCCTTCACACGAAGGTTCATAGCAGCCTTCATACATAGCATGAATGTTTCATAGCGCACGTGCATGGAGATGCAGACAGACTGAGGCCTGTCTATACCACGGAGCCCCCCAGCCATAGAGGCACCGGCGGGGCCCGGGGATCAGGGTGGAGGTGCAGCAGTGGGCAGTCCGAGGAGGCCATCGCGGGCCAGAAAGCTGTCAGCCCGGCTCTCCCTGGCTCTCCAGGGTGTCTGCCCAGGAGGGGTTACCGGAGGCGCCCCTGGGTACCCCCTCGCAGAGGCTGTTCTGGGCCCTCCGGCCTCCGCCCCAGGCCGTTCGGGAAGCCCACTCCTGGTCACACCCCTGGAGGCTGGCAGCGCCCGCGAATTTGCTCTCAGACGGTGTCTGCCTGGCCCAGGGGTGGCTGGGGCTGGCGGAGGGCCGGAGGGCCGTGGTACCCAGCCATCTCCGGCCCCACAGCGCCAGGTGCCTGTGTGTCAGGCGGTTCCAGCAGGACCCTCCCTGGGCCCAGCACCCCCAGCCAGTCTGTCTGCGGCATCTGGGAGGCTTCGCAAAACCAGCCCCATGATCCTCTCCCAGGTTCCCAAGTGCTTTTTCTGGCTACCTTAGCTGTTACCTGAGCAGCCTGCTTTGGGACTTAAGTTTAAGCACTGTTTCGTTCAGTGTAATTTTGCATAGTCCGCCGCATGGCGTTAACCATGACGGTCCTGTGCCGCAGACATCACGGTTATTTTCCCGGAGCTCAGGCACTTCCTGTGGGCTGGCAGGACCTGGAAGAAGCTGCACAAAGGTACCAAGTGGAGGAGACACTGGTGGAGGCCCAGATTTCCCCAGGACAAGCGCGAGGAGGCACAGACAGGCATCGCTCATCACGTGTCCTTGGGTGTCCTTGTGCCCTCAGCAAGACATTTTCAGTCCAACCAGCCCACCCGTTGAGAGAGGCAGAATTTGTTCACTGCCTCCCAGTGTTCTTCATTAGCATCCTGTTAGGTCGCGGTGAGGCCGCTCACAACCAGAGAAAACGTGCATTTGGGGAAGCGATAGTGGCTCTCCCATGCGGTTCCAGCTGGTCAGCGTGTCCTGCGGTCCTGTCCTTACTGCAGTGGGCACAGTGTGGCCAGGGTCTCTGCTCGGGGCCTTACAGGCTGCAGTCAGGTGACAGCGGCGTGGGCACCTCCCCATCCCTCCTGGTCATCGGCAGAACCCGGAGCCCTGTGTCGTAGGCTCCTGGGGGCTGCCTAGCCTCTTCCTGGCAACAGAAGTGACCTCTCATGGTCCACTGTTTTACCACAAAGTCATGGCCAGGAGCCCTTCTGTTCCTAGGACCGCCAGGGCTGCAGCGGGCACCTCTCCAGGCCACCTCCCCTGAAAGGCAGGCAGCTGAGAAGGCCCAGCGGTCCTGGCCAGCACAGGCAGGTGAGTGGCCCGGCCTGTGAGAGAGGGCATCGGAGGAACCTGCTGCCCATCCTCTTCTGCCTCATGGCCGTCCCCACAGTCATCCCCCCCAGCAGGTGCACAGCAGCCCCCAGATCCTCACAGCTGGTTAAGTTCTCAGACAAGCAGGAGGCTGACGGCAGAGCAGGCAGTGACCAGGGACCCGGCCTGAGGTCTTCAGCACTCGCCGCCTTTCCTGTGCTTCCCGCATTTCACGGATGGGATCATGTCAGGAAGCCGGGTGCTTGCTCTGGAGATACGCAGACCAGCCCGGGTGGGGTGGTGGGTGACCCGGGGATCCGGGTGCTGCGGACGACCCTGGGAAGGGCCGGCGGGGTGCAGCGGCCGGGATCCCTCGCTGCGCCGGCTCGGCAGCCTGGCTTTGTGCTGACGTGCGGTGCGTGTCTTTACGCTCCTGAGTGAGTGATGTTCAATCAGGTGTTTCCCACCTGTGTCTCTGCCAAGAAGCCACAGAACACCCTCTGCACAAAAGGACTGTTTGCACAAAGGAAAAACATTCCTCCAGGGGGTTCTTTAGAAACGCTTGATACTCAACTAGCTATAACTTCATGGGAAAGCCTGGTGTTAAAGACAAGCTGGCACGGAGGAGACCTTGAGTCGGAGCTCGCCGTGCACCTGTGCGCCGGTGCAGACGGGCACACCGCCCCTCTCGCAGCCCCACGTGCGGCCTGCACCCCCGCGCCTGCTCCGCTCCGCCTTTGCTCTGGTTTTCATATGTGTCGGGGCCAGCGCAGCCCTGCCTAGACTCTGCCGCCCGGGCCGGAGAGCAGCCGCGCAGCCCTCACACCAGCACGTCCAGGAGGCCCATTAGGAGCCAGGGAGGAAGGAAGCACCTGGCCGGAAGGAGCTGAGCAAATGCACAGGGCGAGGCAACTCCAGCTGCACAGGGCAGACACACACCTGACCCACCCAGACGGATGCCCGCCAAAAGCAGCTCCAAAGCCACGCTTGGGGATCCACGCGGAAAAGCCTCTGAGTGGGAGATGCAGCCACACGCCACAGGCAGCCGGGCATGCCCACATGGTGTGCTCAGCTGAACAAATGCAGTGAGCGCTCGTGGCTTGCACCCAGCGTGGGTGCTGAGGCCCTCGGGGCAGGGCAGGGAAGTCAGCTGTCGTACTTGCTCCATGGCGTGTGGGACCTCGGACCCGCGAAGCCAGAAGCATCCACTGCCTGGCCCTTCACAGGAAAGCCTGTTGGCCTCTGCCTTAAAGGGTAGCTGCTTCCAGGGCACGGGCGGAGGTGGGAATCGCTGCTGCCACAAAGCTAGGTTATGGCACTGCCAGAAGCAGCTCTGAGGGTCAAGGGGCCTCCCACACAGGCCTGGGATGAACAGGCAAGACTCATAATCCAAGAATTCTCACTGACGTGCAAATAAGACGTTTCCAAAAAGCGTATCAGGAAGGAAGGTATTGTGATAAGATCCACTGTGCCTGGAGGCTGCTATGGTCTGAATGTTTGTGTTCCCCCAAATCCATAGGAAACCTGACCTCCCCCCAACCCCCAAGTAATGGTATTAAGAGGTGGGGCCTTTGGGAGAAGCTTGGGTTATGAGGGTGGAGCCCCCATGAATGGGATTAGTGCCCCCTATATAAGAGATTCCCGAGCAATTCCTTACTCCTTCCACCGTCTGAGGACACGGAGAGAAGACAGCCCTCTATGAGCCAGGAAGCAGGCCCCCACCCAACACGAAATCAGCCTGGAACTGGGACTTCAGCCTCCAGAACCGTGAGAAGTGTATTTCTGTTGTTCATAAGCCACCAACCTGTTATTTTGTTAGAGCAGCCTGAGCAGACTGAGACAAGATGCTTAGGTTTTTATTGTTTAATTTATTTTTTAAATTTATTTTTTTATTGAGGTAACACTGATTTATAGGATTATATAAGTTTCAGGTGTGCGCCATTATGATCGACATATGAATGTACTCCATCATGCCCACCACGAAAGTCTAGTTTCCATCTGTCGCCGTACATTTGAGCCCCTGTACCCATCTAACCCCCCTTGCTTTTTAAAGAGGTGGAACGGCGAGCAATCTAGTCGTTTGCTCTCATTCTGTTGTAGTTATTCGTAGCTGCATCGATAACCAGCCCAAACAGCCTCTGTGCAGGTCAATCTGGAGGGGTTTGCTGGACTGTGGGGCCCCGAGAGGGTGGGGCACAAGGAGTATCACCTATGTGAGCCCCTCAATCAAGAATAAGTGAGGCTGAAACCGGTTTGGCTCAGTGGATAGAGCATTGGTCTGTGGACTGAAAGGTCCCAGGTTTGATTCCAGTCAAGGGCATGTATCTTGGTTGTATGCACATCCCCAGTAGGGGGCGTGCAAGAGGCAGCTGATCGATGTTTCTAACTATCCCTCTCTCTTCCTCTCTGTAAAAAATCAATAAAATATATTTAAAAAAAAGAATGAGTGAGACTCCAGAGCTGTGGGGAAGGAGCTGGGGGCAGCGACCGTGCACCGGGTCCTCCTGCCATTAGCAGGTGGGAGTGTCCAGCCAGCCCCCCCTCTCCGGCCACGGACACGCAGGCCCCTCAGCCCTGCTGGGCGTGGTAAAATGCTCACCGGGAAGGTTGCTCATCTCAGCACACCGGGGTCTTATCTCCAAATAACAGGACATCGGGTCAGGACTTCGCTCCTACAGGAAATGTAGCGAATCCCTCATCTCAGGGAGAGAAGCCAAGTGTCAGGAACTGAAAGTAAATAGGAAAGACGGGGCGATGGTTAGGAGTTCCCCGATCTGCAGGGAGGTTTTGTTATAAAGAGAGGCCCAGCCTCCCTGAATGAAGGGCAGCACCAGGCTCTCCGGAGGTGCCTGGGCCGGAGCTGAGTTCCCAACGGCCTGAGTGGCAGGCCGAGCCCTGTGGGCGCTGAGCACACACGGAAGAAAGGACGGGTGTCGGTGCTCCCCTTTTAGAACCGCTCCTCAGACTGTGCGCGCGTCTTTCCTGAGATGTTAAGACATTTTTAGAAGTGATATGTTAGGTTTGTCGTTTTGGTTAAATATTTAGAAGTGTTTTTGATAAATCTGCAACCAGTGTTTAAACATTGGGGTAATTTTACTTTGTTACAGCCATGAATTTTGATGTATCAACCGAGTTGGAGGGGGACTATAGAGAGAATTATGTATCACACAGCATACAATTTGCTAATCTTGAGAATTCATTGAATACTGTTTTTTTTGTTTTGTTTTGTTTTTTAATTTCAACCACAGACCAATATCGGCCCTGGCGCCCTGGCCCGTGTGGCTCCGTTGGTTGAGCGTCATCCGTGCACCAAAAAGGTTGCTGGTCCCATTCCCGTCGGGGCACGTGGCCAGGCTGCGGGTCTGTCTTCCAGGTCCCAGGTCTGTGCTCCTCCAGCGCCTGGGGTGACAGCTCCAGGGAAGAGAGGACAAGGCACTTCACCAAATGCGTCTCTCCTCGTCGTAGACTAGACGGAGGCCAAGAGTCTGCGTGTGCGGGTGGGCGGGAGGACTGGACTCTGGTGGGGCCACGGCCACACAGGGGCCGCTCAGGACAGCACACGCCTTTCCCACCCACGACCCCTGGAACTTGCCATCGCTCTCACCTCCTTGGAGCAGCAAAGAACAAAAACATGTTGCTTTGCTCACTGAGAATAAAAATCCTAAGCCATTCCCAGGGCACCATTCAGCTAGGTAGGAGGACAAGAGGGAGGGGGAGGGGAAGCACAGACACCAGAATGGGGTCAACACAGAAGCAAAGGCAGGTTCTGTGTATGTGAGAGCAGAACTAACACTCGCTCTTCAGCAGATGGTTGTGTGAACGGTGACAACTCTACCACCCCGTACTGCCATCCCGCCCTCCGCAGGGGCCCTGCGCAGCCAGCTCCATGCGGTCCATTTCCTGTAGCTTCGCCTTCCAGACACTGTAGAGCAGTGGTTCTCAACCTTTCTAATGCCGCGACCCTTTAATGCAGCTCCTCATGTGGTGGTGACCCCCAACCATAAAATTATTTCCGTTGCTACTTCATAACTGTAATTTTGCTACTGTTATGAACTGTAATGTAAATATCTGATATGCAGAATGTATTTTCATTGTTACAAATTGAACAGAATTAAAGCATAGTGATTAATCACAAAAACAATACCGTAATTATATATTGTGAAATATTTATTTCTAATTACAAATAAATGAAATTTTGTCTTGAATCGTGGTGTAGCATGGGTAACAGTCTTCATATGACAACAGTAAACTACATTGCTACATTTTGTTACACCGAGGAGCGGTGTGTTGGTTCCTAAGACCATGGGAAATGGGTGTTTTCCAATAGTCTTAGGCGACCCCTGTGAAAGGGTCGTTCGCCCCCAAAGGGGTCTCTCCCCCTCCCTCTTGGCCCCTTCCCACAGGTTGAGAACCACTGCTGTAGAGGGACTCGCAGAGGCTCCGCCTCCGGAGCCCTGCCATTCGCTCACCTGACGCCACCGCTGCCATGCCTCTGTGTTTCTTCCTCTTCATGGCGGGGTCCTGCCAATGGGAGGAGGAACCACAGTGCCTACCCACCCACCTTCGGGGGCACCCCAGCCTGTGTCCCGGTTCTGGCCACACCCACTGCTGCTGACATTCAGGTGCAAATTTCTGCTTCCCTTCCTTTCAGGTAGATGCACTCACTGGAAGCTTCGCTCAGCCAACCTGATCATGCGCAATTCTACAGTTTGGGCCCAGTGGTTGCTCCTGAAAAACAGTTCCTCTCTCCCAGAGTCACCCCCAAATGTGGGAGACCCTGCCCAGCTGGTGTGGTTTCAGTGGCTGAGCATGGACCTATGAACCACGCGGTCATGGTTCTATTCCCCATCAGGCACATACTCCGGTTATGAGCTCCATCCCCAGTAGGGGGCATGCATGAGGTAGCTGGCCAATGATTCTCATCATTGATACTTCTATTTCTCTCTCTCCCTCTCCCTTCCTCTCAGAAATCAATAAAATATATATATTTTTAAATATGTGGGAGACCCCATTCCTGTGCAGTGGGGTGGGGGGGAGGTTGGACTCACCACCCATGTGGTCTTACTTCTGTAGAAGCTGCCCTGAGCCCCTTGGTCCCTCCGCAGGGAGCATGCCGGCCACCCACCACCACAGAGGCCCGGGCATTCCTGATGGGTCATCCTTCCTCCCTGCAGGAACATGCTCTCTTTGGGGCAGAAACTGTCTCAACAAATACAGACACTCCTCAACTTACAATGAACACACTGCAAGCTGAAAATACCGGAAATAAAAAATGCACTTAATATAACTAACCTCCCAAACATCATAGCTCACTAGTAGCCTGACCTCCCTTCAAAGTGCTCCGAACACTTGCGTTAGCCTACAGTTAGCGAACCATCTCATCGCTGCTGCCCAGGAAAAGGTCAGAACTCCAAGTACAGTTTCCACCAGAGTGGACAAGAGGAGAAACCAGAAAGAGCCCTGTCTCCCTGGGGTCAGGGGTCAGAGGTCTGCACAGGCCTAAGCTCTGCCTTTAACTGCAAGAGCCTCAAGGACTTCCCAGGTTTTCTCAAGGTCACCAAGCGGGTCCCTGAAAACTCACTCCAGCCACACCTGCCGGGCACACACCTGCTCGGGCACCTGCTGGACTGGACTTGGAGGTGCTGTCTCCCAGGGGTCTTGACCTCCCCCACCCCCACCCAGCAGGGCTGTCACAGCCCCCTGAGGGCAGGGGACCCACTGTGTGGCTAGAGGCTGGACTGCCCGCCTCATGGACACCGGGGAAGTTTGTGGAGGGACCTGGGTGAACTTGACCCAGAGGAAGTAGAACCAGGAGAGTGGATCCTATGGGAGGGGCGCCTGCTGGTCCAGCTGCTGCCCAGCCACATGCCAGGCAGGACCTGGGCTCAGAACAACTCGGGGACAAAGGAACGCCCAAGCGCTAAGGCTGGGAAGGTGCCTGTGTCCCCGCTCGAAGGAGGGGACGGGAGGGGAGCCCCGCAGTGAAGAGCTCGCCATGCCCCCCGTTGGGGAGTACCAGGCTGTGGTTGTGAGCAGCCCGGCAGCCTCCCCGTCCCTGGCGCTCTCCCCGCCTTCCCTGTGATGCGGTCGCCCTGGGGAAGCAGCTAGAAAACACCTTCTGGAATAAAGATGTGTTTGGAGACGGGAAACAAACAGAGATAGGACTTGAGGCTAGAGTGACACCGAGGAGACAGGGAGGGCCGCGTGTGTGTATTCAGCCTGGAGGGCGGGGCCAGGGTGGGGTGAAGGCCGGGGCCTGGGGCCTGAGGCCCCGGGAACTTAGTGGCAAGGCCTCCCAGGGTGAGAGGTCAGCACCCGGGTCGCAGGGCTCCGGGCTCAGCAGGCGCTCCTAAGTGCATGATGGAGCGATGACCACATCTGGGCCCCATCCACGCTAAGGGGCACCGCGCGCTCCTGCGCGGGGCCCCAAGAAAAAGGCCTCCGGTTACACTGCGAGCCCCTCCCATAGAGACGTGTCCCCACTTCAGAGATGCTGGCGGGAAGGCAGGGGGGCGGTGAGGGGGGGCGGGGGGCAGCCGCTGGAAGGAGGGGAGGAAGTGCTTGCTTTGTGCCGCTGGACACGGATAGAGAAAGGACTCTGCAACGCCCCCCCCCCTCTTTATAATCGAGAAGATAATTTAATTACTGCTATTAAAACCTAAGCTTCTCCCCGATGGAGCTGCTCTTAACAAAGTGCCCCCGGTCCCGCGGTCTCCCCCACGCAGACCCGGCGGCAGTTAAACAGACGCCGAGGCTCCGGCGCTCCAGCTCGCGAGCCATCTGGTTTGAAGCAGCGCGACAAGCAGGAAGGGGAACCGAATCAAAGGCACGGCCGGCGTGTTTGTAAAATGCAGAAAACGTGTGAGGTGGGCCCGGAGACCACTCCTCCTCCCCTCTGGGGGCTGGTGCCACCCCCGGGCCGCAGGGCCGTGTCCCCTTCCTGCTTCCCGGCTGGACACGGAGGTGGCTTCGAGGGGTGAGGGTGGCCAGTTGGGGGTACGTGGGGTCAGGATGGGCAGATGCTTCAGATACCTGCTCCCCTGCCCAGGGTGGGTCAGCACCACCGCACGAAGGGGAAACCGAGGCACTGAGCCCAAGGAACCCGCGCGCGTGCTCTCCCTCACAGCCAGGTCCCGCCACTCCTGGAACCACCCCTTTGGTCCTAGAAGCAGCCCCTCGCCCCCGCCTCCCTCCGCCTGCCTGCACACGGCCCTGCTGGCTCTGCCCTCAGCAGCTGTGGCCCCGGAATTCTCCGGTGCGCGGGCGCTTTGATCTGCAGCACACCTGGCGATCAGGGCCTCACGTACATCCAGCCACAGTCATATGGGTCCCACACACTCTGTGGACTCCCCCAGCCGGAGGGGAGGGGGGGCTGGAGCTCCCCGGGGTGGAGACCGGAGGCCTACCACCGCCAGGCTCCCCACCTCCCCTGCAACTCCAGGCTTCCGGCTCCCCTCATTCCGTGGCCAAATGTTTAGTTCATGGCCTCTGCACCCCAAAAGCTTCCTAGAGAACCCGTGCCCACGTCTGCAGTGCCAAAAAGTGCCCGGCACGCTGCCTTCTCTTTGTCCCTGTGAAGATGGGGGCGTCACCAGCTTTCCGTGATGGCAGTGCCAGGGAGGGCGCTGGCTCAGAGCCCCTGACAACCACCAGGAGAGTGGGGGCAAGGCCTTGTGTCCTGTAGGGCCTCAGAGCACCCACCTCTCGACTTTTGTGGGACTCGGGCACGAGGAGGCAGCAGCTGTGAGCCCCAGGGCGCCTGGAACTGCTGAGTCCTCCCCAAACTCCAGGCATCTGTCTGGGGGAGTCCTCACCAGCAGGCAGAGTCTCCCCAGCCCCCCTGGAGTGCAGCGGTTAGTCACAGACGGAGGCCCCACAGCCGAAGGCAGGGGTGCAGTGGCTCTCGGCTGGTCTACCTCCTCTGAGAACAGGAGCTGGGCTGCTGTGGGTTGGGGGGGTCACCCCACTGCACTTCAGGGTCCTTGGGTTCCGTAGTCCCTCGTGTGGGACCCCAAAGGGTGAAGGGGAGTGGACAGGCCCACCTCTCCTCCACTTACTTTACCCATGGGGTGTCTAGCTTTCTTGAGGGGCTTCTAGTCTAGGACTCTGGGGCCCCTGGACCCGAAGATCTCAGGGTCCTTTTGAGTCCAAACTCCTGTCCTCCCCATCCTGGCAGCTGGACACATGGAGACAGGCCAGGGGCCTCTGGGCCGACTGGGGGAGCCAGGGAAGGTGCTGTGGAGGCATCCAGCAGCTTCGGGGTGAGCCATGAGGGGGCAGGTTGGTCAGGACCCCAAGCCCTGCACAGCATTGTGGGTCATAGAGCAAGCCAGGCGTGCTTGCAGAGGACCCCTAAGTGAGGTGGACAGAAGCAGGAGGAGACAGTCACAGAAAGGAAGCTGCTGCAGCTCACGCTTCCCAAGAAGTCAAGGACCGGACTGTCCAGGGACAGACACCCAGTGACGTCAGCCGCACAGCAGCCGCCAGACAGAACCTGCAGCCCGGGGCTCACCAACCACTTCTCTCAGGGACGAATGATGGACAGATGCCCTAGTGCCTTTCCACAGCTGGGAGCCTCCAGAAGCTGGGTAACCCGAGTTAGCCCGGGGTTCACCGCCCCATCCCGGAGGGCAAGGCAGGGGGACAGCACAGTCACGTGGTGAGGTGAGGCACCGCCCGCCCACAGCAGGCTGCCCCGAGGAGCCAGCCCCGCCCTCAGCACCCAACGCTGACGCATCCCCCCTAAACCAGCCAGGTGCCCTCCACAGGAGACGGGACACTGGCAGCACCGAGAACTGCCCAGCGCGCAGCAGCAGGGGCCGCCGGCCCAGGCACCCCCTGCACGACCCCGTTTATGAGAAGGTGCTCGGTGGGCAGACTCCTCCAGGGGGTGGAGGGGAGAAACCCATGCCCGGGGGAGCCGCTCTTCGGTGCAGGCCGGCCTGCCCGCGTTGGTAGTGTCCGGCCCGCAGAATGGAGCCTGTGAGAACCCAATGTGTCATTTCATCCTATTTCCCTTCATTAAAGTGTGAGTGGCCACCGTGCTGGGCAGCAAAGTGGCTCTCTGTGTTGAGTGGTTAGGATGTGGGCGGGGTCATATGCCTAAGCTGCATATTCAAGACCCGTGCCGCTGTGTCCCCTCATCTGCAAACACCCCCGGCCCCATCATTCGTCCCCAGGGGTGCTTCTCACTTTAGCTTTGAAAAAAGGCCAAAAGGAGATCTCTCCAACTGGGGTTCTCACCCCCCGCCCTGCACCCCGCCCTGTGGCCTATGCCCCGAGAGGAAGGCCTGAGAACCAGTGGGCCCTGGAGAGATGCCCGGAACCCACAGGGGACACCGGAGGGTCTGCAGGGCCAGCCACAGCCCCTCACGCCTGGAGGCCTCCCAGGACCAGGAAGGGTGTGGGTGCATTCGGGGTGCAAATTCAAAACAGGCTCCCCTCCGAGGGACATGTGCGCTGGGGAGCGGGGCTGTACAGGTGTCCACAGGATGGTGTCCAGAGCTCCCCTGAGGAGTGCATCCCTCCAGCGGTGTCCGCGGAGCCTGCCAGCCACTTGAGCAGAGACCGTAAGCGTCTTCACACCCTTGGAGGCTTTGGGGGGTGGGTGTGGGGGCCACTCTGGCTCCAGAGCTCACCCCTCAGCAGCCTTGGTCACTTCCTAGACCACTTCATGGCCCCCACAGTTCCAGCTACCCGACTTCTAAAAACCCTCGGTCACTTCACACCCCCAGGGCAGACACATCTGGGGCAGAAAGCGTCCAGTGCAGGACAGACACCAGGAAATGCCGGGCCGTGCCCTCGGCGAGATGGGATCAGGCTGCCGCTGGCAGCGATCGTCACAAACACTAGGACGACCACGTGCATTTCCCGTTCATTCTGTGTCCGAGCGAGCAGCCTTGACATTGACTGGCTGTCAGCCTTTCCTGCCTGGCCTCAGGAAGGGAGGGATCAAAGGGTTCCTCCGGCCCATCCCTGGTGTTGAGTTAATGGGGAGAGGTCCCTCACCACCTGGCCTGGGAAAAATGCTTCTCCGACAGGTTTCAGGATGACTCATGGCCACTGTCATTGTGCCCC
>PVJN01032381.1:0-24195 GCA_004026805.1 Lasiurus borealis | reverse complement strand
TATAAGACAGAGATATCTTATATATTTCATGTATTTTCAGGAGTGCCAAGAACAGAATTCAGAATGAGTGTGCCAGTAACATTAGCTAACTAGACAATGCTCTCTGATATATAATTTCTAAAATCTCCATAATGATTATTTAATAAACAAATTCCCCTATCACATGCTAATTGCAGAAATAAAAACTATAAATACTTACTTACCCATCATTTATTATATGAAATCACCAGCAGTTTATGGTGTGCCTAGCATAAACCTAGCATAAAGTTTTTTTCCTGGAGGTATATACTAGATATAAGTGACAAAATCTGAACATGCTTTAACTCATATTTTAAGATAAAAGAATACCAAAGCATAAAATTTTAGAGGCGGAAGTAACTTTTCATATCATCTGAAAGTTTTAAAACTTTCCCTTAAAGCACCAAAACCCCTTTGCAAATTAAGTCTTATGCTGAAATAATGGAGGCAATAATAATAATAACAGCTATTCATTAAATGCTACATGGCAGGTGTTGCTCAAAGCACCCTGCAGTATTAAGTCATTTAATCTTCACAATAGTATTGGTACTATTTTATTCTAATTCTATGGATGAGTAAACTGAGGAACACAGATTATTTGGCTAGGAAACAGGCAGAATTTGAACCCAGAGAGTTTGGCTCCAAAAATTTCCCTCTTAATTTCTACACACCATTACAGAATACAGAGTAGAACGGTTCTCATTAAAGCAGGAGCTGGAGGCTCAAGCCTCTCACCTGCTTAGGTCTCTACGTAATTCCTTTCTGGCACCTCTATGGACTCAACCCTAAAGTTTAAGGAAAGAAGGTGTGAAAAAACCGAATTCTGGCCCAACCTCTTCAGTTTACGATTGAGGGAAACAAAAAAAGCAAGGTAAAGTGACTTCCCAAGGTCACAAAGCTATTCATTCAGTTACAGAGCCAGGACTGGCACTCAAATATTTTAGAATTTAGTACTGTTTCTACATGACACACTCTACATAAAAATTCTAACTGCTTTTCCTCGGGGAAAATAAAAATACTCGGGCATTTCTAAAAAGTCTAAGTAACTCACATTAAGCATTTTTACTTGCTACTTACTTTTCAGGTACTGGCTCTGACGCAGACCCAGCAGCATTCTGACCATTAGTGCCAACCTTTCCCACTTTCTTCACAGTCTCCAGAGCTTTTAATGCACTGTCAGCATTACGTGGGATTAGCTGGGAAACACTGTTTTCTGCATTGGAAATTCCATTTGTACTTGGAACAATTTTCCCCGTTGCTTCAGTACTTCCTATGACAGAAATGACATTTCCGGCTGTGGTTGTGACAGTGTTGTTTACACCAACTTTATTTAGAAGAGGAAATGTTCTTACAGTTGCATTGATCTTTTTGTTCCTTAATCGATACCTGTTTTAAAAACAATCAATGTATTGATGAATATTTCACTTATCTTAAAAAAAAAAAAGACAATGGGAAACGATTTAAAAAGGAGGAAACAGTTTTGAAAAAGTTTCTTCAGCTAAATGTCATATACAGTCTATATCAAACTCTGCTCTAATAGATGCTACATGAAAATATGTATGCCATTCACCTACAGACACCTGTACCTATAGGCAGATATTTAATAGCAAGCAAAGTACACACGCATCCAAAGAAGGCTTCTGAGAGAGTGGGAAGAAATCCTTTTGGAAATTTTGTCTAACTGGAATATAAAATACTCTAAATAAAAATGAAAGAAACCATATAAAATTTAGTTGGGAATATAAAGAGAAAGGTATACAAGAGTTGAAAAAATTCTTTTGTTAAAAATTTGTTAATTACCTAATTTTAAAGAAATGAAAACACTTCCCTGGCTGGTTTGGCTCAGCAGATAGAACATGGGACTGCGGACCAAAGGGTCCCAGGTTTGATTCTGGTCAAGGGCACGTACCTCGGTTGCAGGATTCTCCCTGGCCGGACCCTGGTTGGGGCATGTGCAGGAGGCAACCAATTGACGTGTCTCTCTCACATCTATGTTTCTCTCTGTCTCTCCCTCTCTCTTACACTCTCCTTAATGATCAATGGAAAAATATCCTCCGGTAAGGATTAACAACAACAAAAAAGAAATAAAAAAACTAAAACTCATTTTTAAATAAACAGATTAGTTTATGACAGTGGTCGGCAAACTCATTAGTCAACACAGCCACAGTTTGCCGACCACTGGTTTATGAGATGATTATCAGAAAGGTAGGCACAGACTAGATGATGTAAGATCTTAGAACCACAATCTAGATTTGTATTACATTTACCTGGGCCTTTGCTATTATCTTCAAGTGAACCTGAGCAAATAAGATTGCACATAGGGGTATTTTCATTCTACACAGGTGCTTAGCAGAAAAATGTATTTCAGGCTAGATAACTTATATTAATCTTGATCCCAGAAGCAACAAGGTAGTTAACTGCATCTTGAAAACACATCGCAAACTTTAAGAGTGTATATAACACTGTCATAATGGCCCCAGATTAAACCCATATGCAAGAGAATTTCATAACTTACTTTTCAAGCTCTTCCTGAGAATGGGCAAAAGTACAGTTTGTTCCTCGAGGACACCCTCCTTGCTGTCTTAGATCTCGGCACATGCTAGTCTTGTACTTGCTGTTTGGCTGAGGCTACAAAAAGAATCAGGGTGCGGAAAAGTGAAGATTCCAGGTGTTATTCACTCTTGGGACTTCAAAATTTCATGACTACTTTTTCACATTAGATATAAGTAATTCTTGTGCTGAATGTTTCCTGTTAAGAGTTATGTGGCATAACCCTGAGTTGGCATTTTAGACATTCCCTCTGGAGATTATCTGAAACTGGTTCAAATGTTATGTTTATTTATTTATTTGTCAGTCAACACAAAGTCCATGAAAATACAAGATTTCCTCATCAATTTACTGCTGGGTTAAAATTATGATGCCAAAACCAAACAAAAAGCCTTACGCTTGCCGAAACCAGTCTGGCTCAGTGGATAGAGCATCAGCCTGCGGACTGAAGGGACCCGGGTTCGATTCCAGTCAAGGGCATGTGCCTTGGTTGCGGGCACATCCCCAGTAGGGGGTGTGCAGGAGGCAGCTGATCAATGTTTCTCTGTCATAGATGTTTCTAATTCTCTATCCCTATCCCTTCCTCTCTGTAAAAAAAAAAGAATAAAATATATTTTAAAAAATAAAAATAAAAATAAAGGCCATAAACTTATTCACTTTAGACTTTCCCAGGATATGTAGAATATGATTTTCCCTGAAAGTGAAAATTAAGAAATACCTAATTATTTTTCAAGTTGAGGGAACAACTCTCTTTTAGGCTCACAGTTAAGTTCACATAATGAGGCAAAATATAAAAACCGCATCATACCTATCATGATTTACATTAAAATTTAAAATGTCCTTGTTATTTCTGTGATCTTAATAAAGATGAAATATTTATCTTTCAGTTGGTATTTGAATATATTCCAATATTCTAACGGAATAAGGATATAACATTGGAAAGATTACTACTTTGGAGTAAATTTTATCCTACTTATGTCACTTGCTGTCACCATGACTTTAGATATGCTATTTAACCATTTTAAGCTTCAACTTGGCAACAGCAATTACCTTGCCAGTGAGAACTAGAAATAACATATGTAAAATATTGAACATAGGAACTGGCTCACAGTAATTTAATAAATGTCATCCTGACTGGTATGCTTAGTGGTTAGTGCATCAGCCTATGCACCGAAGGGTATGGGGTTTGATTCCTGGTTAAGGACATGTACCTGGGTTGCAGGTTAAACCTCCAGTTCTAGTCGTGGCACATGCAGGAGGCAACCAATTGTCTCTTTCACATGGATGTTTCCCTTTCTCTTTCCTTCCCTCCCCTTTTTTTCCACCCTTCCACTCTCTAAAAAAAAAAAAAAATCAATGGGAAAAATATCCTCAGGTGAGGATTAACAACAAAAGTTAACAAATAATAAATAGATGTTATTAGAATAAAGGAGTTATGCCTTAAATAACTCCTTCTAAAGTACAAAGAAAATATGTTTTAAAAAATATTTTTATTTTTATGTTTTTAGAGAGCGGGGAAGGGAGAGGGACAGAGAAAAAAACATCAACATCGTTATGACCCCTACTGGGGAGGGAGCCTGCAACCTGGGCATGTGCCCTAACTGGGAACTGAACCAGCAACTTTTTGGTACACTGGATGACTCACAACCAACTGAGCCACACAGGCCAGGGCTGAAAATATTTCAAAAATTCAATTTCCACATACTTACAAATAGAAGTTCAATGACTGACAGCAATGAAGAAAAAAATGACAATTTTTCCACAAGAGGAAAGAATCAGATAAAATGTTTGGAAGGAATCAATAATCTATATTCAGTAAAAGACATCTGCAGTAAATTCGTATTCAAGATACTATCCAAACTGTTGCTGTGCTCTGAATTATTTATCAGGTATACTACAACTTGAGTTTCTCCCAAAAGAATATACAATAAAAACTTATAACAGAGGATAGCCATATAAAGAGTCCATTAGCCAAATAGCTTGCTAAATGTTCAGGATGAATCTCTGTTAGAGATAATGGTACAAGAACAATAAATGTGCTTACCTGAGGTGTCTCATGGCCTTTTCTACTATAATTCTGTATGAAGTCCACAAGGCCATGAACTACTGTTTTAACAGCTACCATTGCATTTTCTAGCTGCTCCCAAGTTGGTGAAACAGCATCTAAAATAAGCCACCAAGGAGATGAGATGGAGGAGAGAATTTGCTAGCAGAAATGATCTTGTTGTTATAAAAAACATAAGCAATCGAGTATTTTCCAACATACCTGGATTGGGGTCTATGTTTGCGAGAAGCTCTAAATGAGGCCTCAGTCTATTTAAGTTAGCTGGGTCACCTGTTCGTTGCAAAACAATTGTCAATTCCTGGACACTCTTTGCAAATGATTCTGGAGATTGCAGCTAACAAAACAGAAGACAGAATGGTTTTGCTCTGGTTCTTACATCTATTTTCAAATGCTTTCATTAAGTCAATATACTACATAGGTTTTCAAGTGTCTTCAGACTGCATAGTAGGAGTATCAGTGGTGAATTAGATTTTCACCTCAGAATCTGCCCTATGAAATTCATCATTAGACACTCAGAAAACTCATTATAAGCTGTATTAGCTCTCTGGAATTGGAATGTAGATGAATGGCAGACTTTGTAAGCCAACCTGTTTTTGTATCCTGTATTTGTTTCCCTATTACTTCCTTTAGTTTAGTTTGAAAGTTAAAAAAACAATTAAAAGAGGAAAAAAGATTTTATATAAGGTTCTGATTTTTAAAAACAGAATCTTCAACTGGTTGTCTCTTCAGTCCTTTCAGAAGATTCCAGTATTCTCCAATGTAACAATAACACAGATTAGGATCTCTAATTTCACAAACCTTATCAATAATAGACTGCATGTGTGATTTGTGCGCTAAGTCACCATACAGAAGTGAGGACCACTGCTCGGGTGAAATGCGGAGTCCTGCTTCCATAGCAATATGAACAATTTGGGCATCATGTTCTCTGCGTAATGCCTCGTAGCTCCGAAATTCTTCTTTTAATTGCATCAGAGAAGAGTCTTCATCCCTTTTAGTAACCTAGACAATAGAAAGGAGAAGTACACCAACCAGTCAGAACTGGTCCGCTTTCCCTCCTTCCACAACTAAACCTTCTTTGGGGGGGAAGAGGGGAGAAATAGGATGGAGGGAACTTACTACATACCATATATCAGTACAAGAAAGAAAAGTTAGGGACACCCGAAATTCTAATCAGGTATAATTGAAGAAGGAGCAGAGTATAACTTAGAAGTCACAAAAATCTATATTCTGTCATAAAGAAACACTGAGGAAACAAAAGGAAGAATTATCAATCTAAAAAGAAACCCCAAAAAACAGAGAATGTTAGCACCTCCCTAACCACCATCTATGGTATAGGGTATCTCCTGGGAAGCATATGCATGTACTACCTGAGTAGTAAAGGTGGACACAGGTGATTAAGAGAACCTGGTCCTATTCAAGTTCTATTTTTTGTTTTAAATATTTTATTCATTTTTTACAGAGAGGGAGGGAGAGGGAGTTAGAAACATCGATCAGCTGCAACCAAGCTACATGCCCTTGACCGGAATCAAATCTGGGACCCTTGAGTCCGCAGGCCGAAGCTCTATCCACTGAGCCAAATCGGTTAGAGCTCAAGTTCTGTTAATGTGCATCAAAATCACCCATGAAGTTTTGAAAACTATAATTTCAGGTCTACTGAATCAGAACCCTTGCCTTGAAGATCACACAATTTAAAGTATGTATGAATGCTCAAGTCCTACAAGAGATATACCAAATCAGAATCTCTCTGCATTAAACAGAATCACTAACTTCCCTTGTTCTGAATCCATGCTAAAATCAAGCACAAGTCTGATACTCTTTTACAGAAAAATATCTACAAGGTGAAAATTCAAGTCAATTAAGAGCTGTACTTCTCAAAAAAGAAAAAAAAGTTTCTTCAACTCTGTTAAGTATTCTGCATTTATGGGGGCCTCTAACAGGACAATACCCATTATAGAAAGCCTCTGTCCCACATACAGGCATGTCATGTTTAGATGGTTGCTTATTACTCACCTTAAAACAAGAAGCTCGATACAGTAGTTGCACGACATGACCAATACTGGTTTTTGATGCCTGAGGAAATCTTGGTTCTAATCTTTGCACAACAAAAAGTACCAGAACTTTCCGTGAGAGAGCAGAACCATCTTCTAGTGCCAGCAACACCAGCTTCAAGGCCTCTTCTTGCATAGCTGGGAGAAACAAGAGTTCATGACAAACGAGAAACTCTGCGGAGCATGTCTGTCACAGATTTCTCTGGTATTAGTTTCCAGTAGTTCATTTTCCAGTCTGTATTTAATTAGCACAAAAATAGGACATCGCACATGCACAAATATAGCTTAATTAAAAAATACAGCAGTCCTCCCTAATCCACAGAGGGTATGTTCTAAGACACCCGCTGGATGTCTGACACTGTAGATAGTACCAAACCCTATTTATAGAGGTGAGCAAAAGTAGGCTTACATTTGTGAGTATGGGAAGCAGCGCTTCTTTTTTTTATTCCTCACCTGTGGACATGCCGAGAGAGAGGAAAGAGGGAGAGAAGGGAAAGAAAAAAGGGGAGTGGAGAGAGAAAGAGAGAAACATCGACCCACTGCCTTCCATACCATATGTGCCCCAATAGGGATCGAACCGGAGACCTTTTGGTGCACAGGACTACACTCAAACAACTGAGCCACTCAGCCGGGGAAGAGCTTTATTTTTGTATTATTATTTATTTATTAATTACTGCATTATTTATACAACTGTAAACCTACCTTGCCAACCCTGTATAATATGTTTTTTCCTATTCAATAAAGTCCTCACTTAACACCGTCCATAGGTTTTGCAATTTTAAGCAAAGCAACCTATGATACAAGCAATTTTACCACAGGCTGATTGACACAAACAAGAGCTAAGTTCCTATAGCATCTAATCAACATTATAATAAAGCAATGTTGCCCTGGCTGGTTTGGCTCAGTGAATAGAGCCTGTGAACTGAAGGGTCCCAGATTCGGTTCTGGTCGGAGGCATGTACCTTGGTTGTGGGTGTGCAGGGGGCAGCTGATTGATGTTTCTCTCTCATCGATGTTTCTAGCTCTCTATCCCTCTCCCTTCCTCTCTGTAAAAAGTCAGTAAACTATATTAAAAACAAACGATGATGAATGTTATTTGAGAACCTGCTGTACATATGTACATACCTATGTCAAGTATAATTTACAAATTACACACAGTAAGAGATTAACAATAACTAAAAATAGAACAATTATAATATACTGTAATGCTTTGTGAATATGGTCTCTTTCTCAAAATATCTTACTGTACTGGACTCAAGATTCTTGTGAAGATATGAGTAATACAATGACTATACAATGAGATGAAGTGAGGTGAATGACATCAGCATTGTGACTTAATGTCAGTCTATTATAAGCGTTAACTGAACACAAGCAGTGAGACACCTCAACAGACTAATTACCAAGATGGCTATGAAGTGACTAATGGGTGGACAGAATATACTGTGTGGACATGCTGGACAAAGGAATGATTCACAATGGCAGGAGGTTTCTTTGCATTACTCAGAGCAATGTGCAGTTTAAAACTTATTAATTGTTTATTTCTGGAACTCCCCATCTAATATTTTTAAACCTCAGGTAAATGAAACTACAGAAAAAGAAAACAAACAAACACTACAGATGAGTCTGCAATGAAACAAAATTAAACATCCTTCCTATTAAACAACCAATCAGAACACAAGTCAAGAGAACTTAACATATACATTCGTAGATATTTAACAATTAACTGGATGATAATCTTAAAGTGAAAAAAAATCCTCATTTATAAAACACACAGTTACTTTGACAAATAACATGTGAAGGAGACACAGTAGTCTTATGATAAATGGTAATTTTTTATTTTTTAAAATATATTTTTATTGATTTTTCACAGAGAGGAAGGGAAAGGGATAGAAAGTCAGAAACATGGATGAGAGAGAGACATCGATCAGCTGCCCCCTACACACCCCCTACTGGGGATGTGCCCGCAACCAATGTACATGCCCTTGACCGGAATCGAACCTGGGACCTTTCAGTCTGCAGGCCGACACTCTATCCACTGAGTCAAACCAGTTTCGGCAATGATAATTTTTTAATGCATGACACTATTACTCTGCCTGTCAGAACTATCCTATCTAATAAAAAGATAATATGCAAGTCAACCATCACTCTATCACAAAGATGGCAGCACCCATAGCCACAAGATGGCAACGCCCAGTCCTCTCTGCCCCGCCGCAGTCTTCCAGTCTCAGGGGACAGCCACTGAGAGCGAGCAGCATGGGTGTTCTATGTCCGGCCATGGATGGGCCTCTGGGCCACGGAGAGCCTCTAGGCAGTGGGGGAGTGGCCAGGCCCCACAGAGAGCTACTGGCATACAGATTCATACAAAGAGCTACTAGTTTTATATATAATTTTAAAGTGTTATTAGCCTCTAAACAAGGTATTAATTTATGTTGTTTTCCAGCCAGGGAAATATTTACAAAATAAATGCCATAAAACATTTTTTAAATAACTGATAAAACTGGGATATAAACTGTAGAATGTAATGTTGTATCAAGAGTATCCTGGTTTTTAGGAAACACACATAAGTGTTAATGGGTATTCAACCTACTTTCAAATGGTTCATAAAAGAAAGAGCGAATAATAAAACAAATGTAGCAAATTAAAAAACTAATCAATGTGGATAAAGAGTACAGAGGAATTCTCTGCATTACTGTGTATTTTATTTATGGATTATTAAGAAAGAAAAGAGAAAGAGAGAGAAACACCCGTCTGTTGTTCCACTTATTTTTGCACTGACTGGTTGATTCTTGTTTGTGCACTGAGCAGGAATTGAACCTGCAACCTTGGCATATCAGGAGAAGGTTCTAATTAAGCCCTGGCCAGGGCTTCTGCATTATTCTTGCAACTTTTTGTTAAATTTGAAATTATTTCAAAATTAAAAGTTAAAAAACGTTTACTTTTCCTTTACTTACCACCTGTGTAATCTTAACTCAGTTTTCTAATTTGTAAAATTGGATCCGTGTTACCTTTCTTGAAGGACACTGAAGATTAAATGAGAAATTTGTTCTAAAACATTAGAGCACTTTATCATATAGCTTATGATCAACAAAAACTGGCTTATCTGTAACTAGAGCCGGTTTCAGGAAGATTCCTGCAAGAACAGGAATTCCTCGGGCCTATTCCTGCAAGAATAGGCTTCCTGCAGCCTCAGCGAAGCAGAGAAGAGAGCGAAGCAGAGAAGGGAGCAAAGCAGAGAAGGGAGTGAAGTAGAGAAGGGAGGGAAGCAGAGAAGGGAGCGAAGCAGAGAAGGGAGCACAGCCCACCAAGGCGGCTTTCCTCCCACCACTGCCCCTCACTTTCCCTCTGGCCGCCATGGGCTTTCCCCTTTCCCTCCACCTTTGTTGGGTTAATTTGCATACTCGCTGATTGGCTGGTGGGTATAGCAGAGTGATGGTTACTTTGCATGTTTCTCTTTTATTAGTGTAGATTATATCAAGCTTTGTATGTATAAAGATGGGTTGAGCCAAAACCAGTCTGGCTCAGTGGATAGAGCGTCGGCCTATGGACTGGGAGGTCCAGGTTCGATTCCGGTCAGGGGTACATCCCCAGTAGGGGACGTGCAGGAGGCAGCTGATTGATGTCTCTCTCTCATCGATATTTCTAACTCTCTATCCCTCTCCCTTTCTCTCTGTAAAAAATCAACAAAATAGGTTTAAAAAAAGGGTTGAGTCTGGGGATTCTCACCTCCCTTTAGGAATCAGCATCCTCTAGCCCTGATAACCAATAAGAAAGGCAAGATGGTGATCAATCTTACCTGGCCCCAGAAACTGGCATCCCCGAGCCCTGACAGCAGCCCATAAGTTGGCAGACAGTTGCTGAGGGTTCTGGTGCTGTAATATGAGTTCCGTTACGGTTCGTTCTCCAAGTGAACGGGCTGCTCGCATGGCTCTCACACGACCTTCTTCTTCTACCAGTTGACAATTTACAAGCGTCACCAGTTTCCTTTGCATCGGACGGCTCAGTGCACTCTGGTTCAAACTAGCTACACCTTTAGGAAAAAGGAGACGAAGAAAACTAACGTTTTTTCAATTAAAAAAGACAAGCCAACTTTTACTATCTGTACTTAACTATTTAGCCTCCTATAAATGTATTTCCTTTTTTTTTACTCAATTTATTTCAGTTTATTACCAGTCAATGGTAATATGAGCCTAATTTTTAGTTACTTCAAATTTTATTTAAGTATCCTCTTCTCTGGGTTATATGAGTCCCTCAAAAGAGAGTACATTTGGTTTGTTTATTGAGTCTATTTACTAAAATTATAAAGTTGCATGAATAAAGTTTAAAAGTAATCATTAACAGCAGTTTTTTCATTATGTAAAAAATAGTAAGAACAGGCTTAGTGACAAGAGCTTAGATCCCAATCCCTTTTCCTGACTCAAGGCCCTTACTCCAACAATCCTTGTCTTTCTCCCATATCATCATTTTTTTCCTTCCCACTTGATCATTTCCATCAGCATTAATAGGAACAAGGAAGCTGTATTTCATCCATCTTAAAATCTTTTTATTTATTCTTCTTCCCCTACCGCTGTCCCATTGCTTTCCTCACCCCCCCTTTTTCAGTTTTTTGTTCCTCCCTTTTGTAGCAAATCCTCTAGAATTAACTCCAATTCCTTTCTCCACAATCTTTAAAATCTATTCCAAGTTTTTGCCACTAACACTTAACCAAAACTGCTCATCATGACAATTTCCTCAACTTTGCTAAATTAATGGTCCATTCTCAATCCTTACCTCAATCCTTGACTTTTCAATAGCACTCATAAAAGATATCACCTCTTAACTTATTTGATCACTTCTTTACATGGCTTCCAGAACTCTGCATTCTCTTAGATACTAACTTCTTCCTTTTTTTTTCCAGTTTTATTTTCTGATTTTATCTTTTCTTCTTGTCTTCTTAATGTTAAAGGCCTCAGGACCCATTTTCATTTTTTTCTCTATCTACACTCTACTTAGATGATCTAACCTAGTCTGACTGCATTAAATACCATCCATATGTCAATGACTTTCAAAGTTACAGCTCCTATACTTCATTCCTTAACATATATCCATCAGTTATTGAATAGCATTCAAATAAAGATTTGACATAGCAAAGTTACCATGACCAAAACTGAACTCCAGGTTTCCTATCTAAACCTGATCTACTGTACCAGTGGGCAGCAAACTGCAGCTCGCAAGTCATGGTTTGCCACTCTGTTGACTAATGAGTTTGCCAACCACTGCACTACACTATCCCTTATCTAAATTGATGACAACCTCTCTTTTTTGTACTCAGGCCTCAAACCCAACAATCATACTCGACTCCACTCTCTCTCCTACCCCACATCCAATAATTTAAGGAAGTCTCTAGCCCTAGCTTTAAAATAGATCCTTGTTATTCTTTGAAGACACTGCACATGCTTTGAGGACTTTACTCTTCTGTCTGCCTTTAACAGTCTTTCCCCAGGTACCTACATAGCTAACTACCTCAACTTTTATCTCAAGATCAAAAACTAGCATCTAACTGAGGCCTACACTCATCGCCGTATTTCAAATTGCAATCTGCCTCTCTGTACTCATTCTGACATTGCTTATCCTTCTAAATGTATTTTCTTTCCATAGCAATTATTTATAACATGCTATATCATTTTCTTTTTTCATATTTATTATACTTTTTTCCTTTTCTAAACATGAGTGCTACAAGGGTATGCATATTTACTAAAGTATCCCCAAGTACCAGAATAGTGTCTGGTGCTTACTAGATGCTCTTTAGATATCTGTTCAATGAATGAAGGAGGTGTACAGGGTAAGTCTCTCAAAAAAAAATTACTATATCCAAAATATTGAACAGTGCAAAGGTCAGAGCAGGTATAAAATAAATACTTGATTTATTGATTCAACATTTTATTACATGATGTGCTAAACGCTGGGTATGCAGTGATAAACAAAACAGAATTTCACTTCTGTTATAGCATTTAAAATAATTTATTGTGCTTACATGGCTATCACCCCCAATAGACTGCGGGCTCTGTGAAGACGGAGACTGTAACCTCTATAAGTGCTCAATAAAATTTAATGAATGACTGAATGAATAAATGAACACATAAAACTTGTCTTAGTAGGGCTTATCACAATTAATATCCTGCAAAAGCACTATTAGTTTAATCAATGAACACAAATATTGCTTAAAGCTCAATGTTGTATGTCTAATGAATTACTAAATAGCAATATTGGTTGTTTTCAGAAAATAGTATAATAAATGTTTGCAATTAAAAAGTTTTCCAAGATCTCTTCAAGCAAACTCATTCTCCAAAACTCAAAATGTTTTAAGAGGGTATCAGCATCAAATTTGCCTAAATAAATATATCAAGTGCTCCTCACCAGAAAAAAAACACCTTTGGGGAACTTACCTTTCCCTCCACTTAGTGGTTTTAAGTAGAGCGCCAAATCTTCAACACATTTCTTTGCAACTTCATAATGTTTGTTCTCACCTAGATTACTTAACTTTATTGACTGATGGTCTGGTACCTATAAACAAAAGAAACAAAAAATTGAAGAAATACATCCACCTAGCTTACAGGCTGTATTTATATATTTGATAATAATCTTGGTGAGCATAAATTGTAACACAGATTCATACATAGAGATAGTTTAAATAAAATTAAAGGCAAACACCTAATAAATCTGCTTTCCAAGAATCAAAAATATCATACTTAATAGCAGGGGTCGGGTGGGTTAATGGATGAAGAAAAGGAGGAGGCAGTTAATAGTACTGTATCAATGTTAATTTTGGGGGGTTGATAACTATGCTGAAATTTTAAAAGATGTATATATTAGGGGAAGCTACAGAAAGTTATACAGAGAACCTGTATAACTTTGGCAACTTTTTCTAAAAGTATTTCAAAACAAAAAGTAGGTAAAAAGGATAAGAATTTTTCCCCCTTAATACTAAGTGCCTTCTTACTATATAATGTACTTACTATATTTACTGTACCCCCTTGCTAGACTATAAGCACCATAAGACACAGTGTTCTCAATGAAAGGTCAAAACTGCAGCTCTGCCATTTCTACGAGTGATCTTGAGTAAATTATTTAACTGCTCCAAGTCATGGTTTCCCTATCTGCAAAATGAAGATGAAAATCCCCATTTCATTGTGCATTTATAAAAATTCAATTTAGCTTGTTGGGGGGTGCAGGGCTAGGGAGGTCAATGGGGAAAAAGGGGACATCTCTAATACTTTAAGCAATAAAGATAAATTTTAAAAATGTTTCAATTCAATTTAATTAAACCAATATTTATATTTATAGAGTCATTACCATGTACCAAGCACAGTTTTAGGCACTAGGCCTCTATCAGTGAGCTAAACAGATTAAATTCGTTGCCCTTGTGGAGCTTACATTCTAGTGGAGAACAGAGAAGGCAACCAATAAATTTAAAGGAAATATAAATAAAAAGCACAGTATGATGAAAGGTGATCAATACAAATTTTCAAACAAGAATAAGGAAAATTAGGAGTACTGGAGAGAGGTTGCAATTTTTAAGGGGGATGGTCCAAATAGGCTTCCTTAGAAATCATGACATAAGAAAGACTTAACTAAAAGAGGAGAAGGAATGAGCATTCTAGGCAGAGTCACTACTCAAAAGCCCTCAGGTGGGAATACTTCTGGCATATTTAATAACTGACTGGAAGGCAGGGTGGCTTAAGCAGAAAGAGTGAAGACAGTTGTCGATGAGTGTGAAAAGATAAAAGAAATTATATTGCATAAGCCTGTAGGCTATTTTTAAGGATCAACTGAGAGAACATTTACTTAAAAGACAAACACAATACCTGACCTATAGCAGATGATAAATAAATGGTAGCTAGTATTATTACAAAACATTTAAAGTATTTTGTCGGATCTAAGATGCCATTATTTGCAAGAGCTACCATTATTTTCTGTGCTGTTAAAAAAAATGCTGCCAATTAAATTATGATGCACTAATAATTACAACTGCATCTTGACTCAGAGTGTCTGGATTAGGAACATTGAGAAGAAATGCTGTGCTGTAATAGGAAAACTTCAAATATGAAGATACTATGGAATGGGGTATTTTAATTCATTGAATTTTCTAAGATGTGACTGATTAGAAAAATCCTTACTTTTTTACTTTATGTAATACACGATGTACAGAATCTTCTTCCTCACTCGTAAAATGGGGATATTACATACCCGTAAAGCTATAGCAAGAATCTATATATATAAAAGCTTAAGTGACTGGCCAACCGTCCGACAGCTATGATGCGCTCTGACCATGAGGGGGCAGACGCTCAATGTAGGAGCAGAAACCACAGGCATGGGAACATGGGACTGATGAATCTCAGAGGGAAAGGGGAAAAAGGGACGGGCGTGAAGAGATTAACCAAAGATCTCATATGCATACTAGAGGCCTGGTGCACTGATTTGTGCACTGGTGCAGTCCCTCAGTATGACCTGCAGGGGTTGGGCCAAAACCAGCTCTCTGACATCTCCTGAGGGGTCCTGGAATGTGAGAGGGTGCAGCCCAAGCCAGGGGACCCCACAGATACACGAATCTGTGCAACGGGCTTCTAGTTAATATTAATGGACAATGAATGTTTACCATCATACCTACACAAAACAGACCTTTATTAAGTGAAAATTATTATAAATCTAGGGTCTTGCTCTGACTCAATAAAATGATTATCAGTAAGAAATAGTTATTTTATAGCATGGTTTTCGATATATTCATCCTCCAATAGGACTTATTTTATCACTAGAGGCCTGATGCATGAAATTCACAGCCATGGCAGCTGCCTTGGCCCTCACAGCCCCAGCTTCGTCTGAAAGGTCATCTGGCTGTTTGGTCTAGTTAGTATGTTACACTTTTATTATTATAAATGTCAAGTGAAATTAAAAAGAAAACCAAAAACCTCCATTTGAGGTTTCTAGTTGGTTGCTCTCTGGCCAAAATTTTGATTGGATACCACCTAATGAATAAATATTGATATACTAGGGACCAGGTGCACGAAATTTGTGCACTGGAGGAGGAGGAGGGTGTGTCTCTCAGCCCAACCTGCCCCTTCTCACACTATGGGGGCCCTCAGGGGAGACCTACTGGGGAGTGGGCCTAAAGCACAGTCTGGCCTCCTTCTGCAGTAGGCAACTGGGCTGATTAGGGGAAGGTGCCATCCCCATCATCCCACTCCTGCTGCTACTGCCAGCTGCCATAGCCACCAAGGTGTTTTCAAGAATACGGACAGAAGTCCCTTCACCATGACAAGCTATGCTATGGTGGCTCGGGCATGCTCCCCTGTCTGTGTCCGCTCCGGACCTGTTCAAGCTGCGCCACGGCAGCTCAGGCAGGCACCCGTCTATGTCCCCATCCACCAGCTCCTGCCTATGCATGTCTCCATTGGGAGCGGCCTCCGCCTCCAAGGTGGTGTGATGTTAGCGCTGGGCAGGCCTGCATGAGCCTCCACTGGGGGCGAAAGTCCCTGTCTCTGCCCACCAATTCCTGTGCGCATGCAGCCTGTTGACCAGTCGTGACTGGGACACTGTTACGACCAATTAGCATACTACCTCTTTCTATATATAGATAGATGCATGCATCAAAATTTTTCTTATCCATCAAAATGACTTATAAATCTTGACCACAGCATTGAACACCAAGAAACATATAGCCATAATAAAAATTATGGTTTTGTAAAAGGATTTATGACATTAAAGAAAAACTTTTACATAATATAATCAGGAAAATCAGGTACACTTAATATTTTTATGTAGTAAATATCATGAAACATATTTTGTCCCCTTTAATGAACAAAGTATTACATTCCACATACCAAATTCATAACAGCTTGGAAGTTTACCTGGGCTCCAACTAACTGGAGAAGTGCAAAGTTGACAGGAAGCACATCAATGTCGGTGTTGATGGCAGTCTGGTCAAAGGGACACGCTTTTCGGTGAAGTTTGTTCAAGCAGGTCTTGCAAACAGTGTGTGAACAACCTAAACTGATGGGTTTGTGCACATTCTCATCAAATTCATTATAGCAGATTGGACAGGACAGAAACTCTGTCCATTGAGCTGCCTGCACAGGCATTGTGGAAGCTGGATGCTCAGGTTAGCAGTCTAGCAGATCATTATTTTGCAGTGTAGTGTTCTGTAAGCTGGAAATGGACAAAAGTAAGAATTAAACATATATTCATCATTCCCTTTCAAGAGCTAATTTAAAGTCCAACCGTCACAGCCTTAAGATCTAAAACACTTCTGAGTAACTTTGTATGTTTTGGGTATCTTTTTCTTTAAGTCTATTTGCTGAATTAAATTTCTGAAATTTTGTCCAGAAGCATTATTCTAACAGTGTTCATTTCAACTAAAAATATTTACATCGGTTGCTATCATCAGAACTATCATTTGTTTGTCTTAATTACGACATCAAATGAGCATATTAATATTCCACATTTCATTTTTAGGAACACACATTAATTTGGATTGCTGATTTTTTTTAAAAAGTGTTTACCATGGGTATCTACTACACCAAAACATGTGTGAAAAAACAGCTTTGCCACCTAAAAATGACTGTCAGTCCAGGATATATATTCAACTTGGCAGCTTCACAAAAGAGGAAATCTCTGGTCAGGACTTGATTAGGAGGCTAATTGAGGTACTGAAATCCTATTATAATAAAAGTGTAATATGCAAATCAACCCAAGGTGGAACGTCAGATCGCTATGATGCACACTGACCACCAGGGGGCAGACACTCAGTGCAGTAGCTGGCCCCTGGTGGTCAGTGCACTCCCACAGGAGCGCCACTCAGCCAGAAGCCGGGCTCATGGCTGGTGAGCCCAGCAGCTGTGTCAGGAGCCTCTCCTGCCTCCACCGCAGGTGGGGAGTAAAGGAGCAAGGGGTCCCGGACTGCAAGAGGGATGTCCCACTGCTGGCAGGTGGACATCCCCCAAGGAGTCTCCAACTGTGAAAGGGTGAAGGCTGAGCTGACAGACCCCTTATTCCCCCCCCCCGCCCCCACCACTCTCCCGTGCACGAATCTTGTGCACCGGGCCTCTATTAAGGGTATGAAAGAAGTTTGTGATGATAGAGCTGGTTATACATAAATGAAAAAAAGAATGCTGAACTCAAAATACATTGCCAAAGTAAAAAAAGAAAAATACTATCTTACAGCCCTAGCCAGAGGATAAAGCATCAGCCTGTGGACTGAAGGATCCCAAGTTCAATTCCAGTCAAGGACGCATGCCCAGGTTGCGGGCTTGATCCCCAGTAAGGGGCAAGTAGGAGGCAGCCAATCAATGATTCTTTCTCATCATTGATGTTTCGATCTCTCTGTCTCCCTTCTCTGAAATCAATAAAAAAAATATTAAAAAAATATTGTCTTACAAATCTTAAATGTGGTTCTCTATAATACTTTGACAAAACATATTTTGTGATTGATTACATATATATGTGTGTGTGTGTGTGTGTGTGTGTGTGTGTGTATGTATGTGTATATATATATATATATATATATATATATACCAAAAACTGCCAGGTCCAATGAGCAAGATATAGAAGAATAACCCTGGCTGGTGTGGCTCAGTTAGTAGGAGCATCATCCTATACCAACAGGTGGTGGGTTTGATTCCCTGTTAGGGCACATACCCAGGTTATTGGAGGGATCCCCTATCGGGGCATGTGCAGAAGGCAATCAAACCATCTTTCTCTCTCTCACATTAATGTTTCTCTCCTCTCTCTCCCTCTCCCTTCTTTTTTCTCTAGAATCAATGAAAAACATGTCCTAAGGTTGAGGATTAAAAATAAAACAAAAACATCTTTTAGAAGACTAAAAGAATATTAACATCTAATAATTCTAAGTTGAAAAATTGCAAAATAGAAATTTCTATTTTTGATATTATAGTGTGAGAAAAATTATATTTGTATATGATTAAAAGGCACATGGGAAAAATAATAATTGTTTTCTTATTCCTAAGATCCAAATGTTTGTTCCATAATTTTTAGTAAAATAAAACATTTAGCCCTAACCAGTTTGGCTCAGTGGATAGAGCATTGGCCTGCAGATTCAAGGGCCCCAGGTCCAATTCCGGTCGAGGGCATGTACCTTGGTTGTGGGCACATACCCAGTAGGGAGAGTACAGGAGGCAGCTGATCGATATTTCTCTCTCATTGATGTTTCTAACTGTCTATCCCTCTTCCTTCCTCTCTGTAAAAAATCAATTAAAATACATTTTAAAAAATAAAATAAAATATTTAGTATCAAAACTATGCTGTCCTCTAATTAAAATGTTTAGATTCCTAACTTGAAAATTCTTCAGTTCACAAATTTTCTGTATCTTCTAATACTAAACTTATATAAGTCTGACAAAAGCTCTTTGGTGAACAAGAAATCTAGGTATTTAGGGCAATTAAACAGCCAATGGTTTATTTCATAAAAATGTTTATCAATCCAAATATATTAGTTCCACAGAAATTAGAAGTTTAAAAATGAAATCAGATTTAGGACAGAAAGGTCTCTAATTCATTCTCCAATATCCTTACATCCAAATGAATTTTATGGGTCTTTATGTTCACAAAAACTTAAGGTTTTAAAAGTATCTTATAAAAATAAATGATAGGGCTTGCTATGTAAAAAGCTCCCTACACAAACTTTTCCTCAAATAGTTCTAATGAACTGTATCTAATACACACTGCCACCCTATTAATGCCACCAGTCTTAAAACCTGTCAGCTGGCTTTCAACTTTAGGGATCAGCACTAAGTGGATGAATACATCACTTCTTGAAACTGTATAACATCTTTAATGTTCAGCTTACCAGGCTGCAGAATTATACAAGGAAAAGGCCTCTGAAGAAGAATAAATTTTATCTTAAATCTACGATTAAGACTCCTAATTTAGTTAATAACTTTAACTGATAAAATATTTATCAAAACAAGATACTGCATCTATTTTTTTTTCATAATTTCAACCTATTTGGAAATGCTAATTCAGGGAGTCAGGATATCAAAGGCCAGTGAGTAATATAAAACTAGTAGCAAAATATTCATTCCCTATAGTTTTCCAAGATCATCCCCAAAGTCTTTAAAGTTAGTGGATGCGTGCATGTCTGTGTGTGTGTGTGGGGGGGAGATGGAGTGGAGGGAGGTGCATTGTTTGAACATAAAAACTGTATCTTTCATATTTTTACCTATTAGTTTTAAAGTGTTTCAAACTATTCCAGAACATATTTGACAGTAGTATGTTAAACTATCCCATACATATTTCTAGGTCTACAAATACCAGATGCTTTAATATTATTCAAGTTTAATTTCTAATAGAAATTTAATGTATACCTTTAAAAGGCAGATTGTACCACAATTTTTATAGTAACTGCAAATTTTCCTTCTGCTGTGTGTCCGATTCTAACTTTCCAACAGGAAAATTATGAACTAAATTTTCCTTATTTAATATTATAAGGAATGGTTTGGTTTTTTTTTAATGTTTTTCTTCAGTACCATTATCAATGAATTCTAGATTCCTCAATAAAGATAAATACAAAATAAAAATTTACCTAAAACAGAGTTCATGTTGTTCACTAAACATTTAATTAATAATGACGAAATAAAAAAGGCACTTTGTAAACATTTACCTAGGATATATTTTTACAATTATAAAAAGTAGTATATAGCTTATTGTCTTTATAATTTAACAATGGCAAGCTAAGAAAATATATTAATGTGTAAAATTTCTAGATTGATATTAATACATTCCATAGTAATTTATTTGAATGTATGGAAACCTAAATTACTATAACAATTATAGTTAATATTGATGTATTCATTCTAAAAATGCTACCAAAATTGAGGTAAAATGGATTAAAAAGCTCACAACTCTAGATATGCAAAGGAACTACTTAAGAAAAACATTCTAATTAATATTTTTGTATTTAACTTAGTTATTAGTTACTAAAATTGAAGATGAGTAAAATGATAAAGCATAGGAGAAACATTACAGGTGGAACCTTAAACACATTTTTACTCAAGTATTTTTTAAGACTGTAAGTCTCATATGATGCAAATTATAAACTGCTTTAAAAGCAAACTGTATACCAGCTAAGTACTTTCATTTTCTCATAAGACTGCCATGATATTGTGCAGCTAGTTTATGACTATGATATCTGATTTTAATATGCCAGAAAAAGTGTATGTCTCTTTCACTGTTACATAAATATACATATATATATTATTTTATAAAGGTGTAAAATTAGGGCTCAGGTCTGTTAATTAAAACACTCACTGTTTTCATTCTAGTTTATCCATGTGAAGAATTTAAGCTACTGAAATGGACTTTTAATAGTATTTAAAACCTTTAAAATAATGACTTTTAGACTTAAAAATAGTATTTTAAAGCATCATAAGTATAACTTAGACCTTAACCTACAAAACAAACAAAACCAACTAAAACTAAGCATTCAAACATATCAAAAGGATTGGAGCAAAAGGAACAGGACTGCCATTTTAAAGACTGCTATGTAACTTTAGTATAAGTTTTACTTCAGCCCATTATGGAGTTGAACTAGATTTTTTATTAAGTATGAGGTTTTTAACTTTCAGTGTCTTCCAAAAGAACAGTAATGAAACTAATTTTAATTACTATAACTAATAAAGTTTTGCTTCTATAGTGATGACTAAACTTGAAAATTTTCATGTCTTTTAATTCAGATAATTTATTTATTGAAAGAGATCCTGTCCAATAGAACTATTGCAAGCCACAAGTAATTTAAAATTTTCTAGCAGGCATATTAAAAAAGGAAAAAACAGGTAAAATTAATTTTAATATCTTTTCTTTAACCTAATTTATACAAGGTACGATTTTAAGATGTAATCAATGTAAAAATTAGTGAGGTATTTTGAATTCTTTTTTGTTGTTGTACTAAGTTTTCAAAATCTGGTGTGCATTTTACACTTTCAGCACATCTCCATTCACACCTGCCATATTTCAAGTGCTCAACTGCTTGCTACATGTGACTACTAGCTAGCACAGTATTGGACAATGCAATTCTCCTTAAAATTAAAAATAACACTCAAAAGTAAACTTTTACTCAGAATTTGAGGTGAAAGTCACACCTACACTTAAGAAGGTTTTCAAAAAATTAGAAAACCCCGAGGAGGATTATTAAAGATATAACTTAACAATAGTTAAAAGACTGGGTGCAAAACATTATTTTTAATTTCCAGCTAGCTCTATTTGACCACATGTTTCCTTTTTCCATCAGCAGAAAGTGAAACTTCAACTCGGTCCAAAACAATATGCAAATACTTATCATGATAAAACCTTGTAAGTTTATTTAGCATTCTTAGAGATATTACATACAATATAGAAGATATTGCATATAAACTAGAACTTCTTTCAAACTAAAAAAAAAAACACAACAGGAAGTGAATTAATGAAAACCTATGAACAACAACGGAAAAAAAGAATCATATGAACAAAGGACATAAAGTACTCTTGCATGTCAGGTTAACACAAGAGCAGTAACACATCAGGAGTAACTCAAAGGATTCACTAATCAACAGGACAGCAATCAAATGCTCAAACGGGAGCCAGCTTGGATGACAACATCTGCTTTTGTAAATAAATGTTTAACATTCTGTTTTGTTTTGGGGTGTGTGTGTGTGTGTGTGTGTGTGTGTGTGTGTATGTGTGTATGTGTGTGTGTGTGTGTGTGTGTGTGTGTGTGTTTTAAGCATATTTCCAAACTCCACAACTCTGAAAACTCGACTTATCTCCGACCAAAACAGCAATGTTGGAAAAAATAAAAAATGGAAAAAAAAATAATAATAAAAAATAAAAAATGGTTTCTATTCCTTCAAGAACTGAACGTGGGAGCAAACAACAGACCAGGGATGCTGTGTTACAACAGCGGTGTCGCTCCTCAGACAGATGAGAGAAGGTAATGAGGGGAGAACTCCTCCGAATGTTCCAGGACGCCTTCACTAAAATCTGTCTGCTTAACGAAATAACAAGAAATAACAAGACTCCGCGGGCTAACTCAACACACACGGGTCTCTTTGCTTTTGGGGGAAATTATAGCAATGCAGTCAGTCCAGCAAACCTGAGCTTTCTCAGGTTCACCAAAAGTTCCTGCTGGAAGCTTCAAAGTTTGACGAAGACACACACACAAAAAAAAGGGAAAGGATTCCCTAAGCACTTTATTTGGGATACAAAGCCCTAATCGCAGCGGGTGGGCAAGTAGGAATGAAAAAAGAAAAAAAGAAAAAAGAAAGGACCTGGGTCCATGGGGAGTAAGGAATTCAAAGGGAACCTAACTGGTTCTAAAAAACAACAACAACAACAAAAAAACAAACAAAAAGCAACAAACCGGTAGGGAATCACGAGATTACATCCACTTTTTTTTTTTTTTAGGCCAGTGGATTCCTGGAGACTATTTTTGGGGTCCAGGTCTCCCACCTGCCCGGTATCTTCCCAACTCTTTTTGTGACTCGCCCGAGGTCAGTGACAGCTCTACCCTCACCTCCTTTTGCAAAAGCCTCAGGACACCCCCCTCCTCCCCTCCCCTAACCCCCCGGAAAAGTACATCTGCATCTGAGAAACAAAGATGCTCGCTACCCTTCTCCTAAGATGGTGGAAGAGTCTCCCCTTCAGAAGAGGCTTCCCCCAGGAAGGAAGGGAGGGGGGAAGATGGAAAGATGGGGGGTTGGGGGGGAAGGGGGAGCAGAAAGCCATAAGCAGTAATTCCCTGGCTCCGTTTCAGGCCAGGGCTCCGTCCCAGCCTCGGGGCAGCCCGGCCTGCTGCCTCCCGGGACGGCAGCCCTCCCCGGGCATTGTCTGGCCGGGTCCCCCCTGCACTGCTCGGATCGCCTCCACCCTCCCCTGCAGGAGGGGGATCCCGGGAAGCAGCCCCGGCGCGGAGAGCGAGGAGGGTCCTTGGGTTTCCTTCCAGCGCCGCCTCCAAAGCGCCTCGCACTAAGCGGGGTGGAAGGGGCAGGGGAGCCTGTGGCCTGCGCTCGGGTGGATCCCCTCCAGCGGCGTCGGAGGGAGGTGGCCATCGGCGCCAGGCCCGGGCGCTGGGAAAGGCCGGCCCGGGCCCGGGGCCTCCCGCAGCCCCGGGCTCCCGCGGGTGGGGTGTCAGGTGAGGAGGCCCTCCGTCCCCCAACCTCCCGTGCACCCACCACCGCCACCACCGCCACGACAAGAGTCCAGGCCCCTGGGGCTCAAAGCGAGGTCTCCCGCCCGCATCGATCGCCGGGGACCAGGGACCCCCGGGCTGGTGGTGGTGGTGGTGGGGTCCCCCCCGCGCCGCATCGTGCCCGCCCCCGCCCTACCTGTGGGGGCCCGGGCGGGGTCGCTAAGGGCCGCTCCCGGGAGCCCCGCGGCGGCGCGGCTCGGCGACCCAGGCGCCTCGTCTCGCCGGGGCAGAGCTCGGCGGCGGCTTCGCGACCTCAAACTCCATCGGGAGCTACAGGGACAGCCCCGTTGGCGGCGGCGGCGGCGAAG
>PVJN01032380.1:0-24196 GCA_004026805.1 Lasiurus borealis | reverse complement strand
CATGTATCGTAAGTTCACTTTGTGTGAGACATTGTACTAGAACTAGTGAAGGAGATTCAGCTTCTACTTACAAAGAATACATTTTCCAGTAGAGCAGATAAAATACAAGTATTATAAATTTGTTAATGACATGCTAAAGGCATAAAGACAGTGCAAAGGAGCTTAAAGAACAAGGACAGAATGGAGACTGAAATTCAGATAAGGTCTATACTTTAGGGTGTTTAGCTTTCCCAGTTACAAGCTCAGCATCAAGACAGAGTGAAGAGGAGTAAATGTATCTGCCATGTGGCACATCTCTGGTTTCATTTCTCTCCTCCTCCTCCTAGAGAGAGGTTAAAAAACAAACAGAAGAATGAACAGAAAATAAAAACAAAAACTACAGGTGATTGTTCTAATGCTGCATGCTAGGCTGGTACTTGAGTTTTAGAAAGAAAGACATTCATTTGGGATTTTTGACAAGTATTTCCAAGTCGTCTGAAGAAATTCAATATTCCAAAAGAAATGTTCTGTGAAAAAGCCAAAGATAATAAACAATAAAGCAGATTTAAGTGAATAGTGACTCCCTGCCCCAGTAACTCAAGTGTGCAGACGAGATGAGAAAGTGAGAAGATAGGTCTTAAGAAACAGCTTGACATGAATGAGAATCAGCACACACTGTACATAATATTTGCCTTGGGGATCTCGCTAAAAGATCAATGAATTTTGATGTATACAGCTTTGCTTTATACCAAAACCCTGGTTGCCAAGAAGTTTGTATTTTTATGCAGTTTGTTCCTGTGCTAATATCTAAGAGGTTACAAAAAAAAGCCTAGAGGCAGGAAATCAATCACTTGCCACTTACAATCAAGATAAAAAAAATTTTTTTAAAGCACTATTTGTTTTTAGCTGCCACCAAAACAGATAAACTATTTACAGGTCACACAGATGACAAGTGAACACTTACATGGGCGAGGTAACCGTGCACTGCAGCCATATTGCCTGGCCCTGGTCTAATGGATCACATATCATATTACCAAGGGGTGGGGAGCTTATCATGTTTAGTTTCAGAATCAAGAAAGGAAAATGAAAAGGAGATATCTTTATCTTATTTTTTTTGTTAATCCTTACCCAAGGATATCTTACCATTGATTGTCAGAGAGAATGGAAGGGAAGGGGAGAGACACAGAGAGAGAAAGATCTATCGGAGAGAGAGACATCAACCAACACTCTATCCGCTGATATACATGATTCATTGTACAATAACTCTGAATATATTTTGTACATATAATATGGTTTCCAGAATAAGAGTGAACAAGTCCTATAAAAACTTATGGGTAGGGAATAAACTAAAGAAGAAAGCTGTATGATGTAGGGGAGGAGTAAGTAGACATCTGAGTTAAAATTCCAGCCACCATTAGAATCTATATGTCCTGGGACAAGTTATTTAAACAAGTTATTTACTCATCTGTAAAATGAAAATAATAACATTTACTTTGTTTAGAAGGTTTGTTATAGATTACAGGTATTACATCCCAGTCACCTAGAACAATATTTAAGATCTTGTTAAAAACTCAGTAAGAATTAAATATATAATGGATGCATTTTTGAGTTATATTTACATTATATTAATAATATGTGCTTGAAATTTTTCCTAATAATAATATTTATTAAAAATCCTTTGATAATATTGGCCTTCATTGTAATCAGAAACTTTTATTGAAAAAATGCCATAAACATTTTTAAAGAGTGAAAACTTTTTCAAATCAAACATTTTAAGGAGAAAAAATATGAATATTTTTAAGTAAAATAAAAAATGTTCAAAGTTATAACAATCAATGCAAAGAAACTTGCATTGTTTTTATTCATGGCACAGTAGTTTAAAAGTCCAAAGCAACACACTCAGAATTTAAGTTCAGAGAATCCACTGAACTTAAATATCAGTCATCTCATGACTTCAATACATGATACTAAATGATTGGACAAAAATTTAATAGTCAGAACTATTTTCTATATGGTTAGTGCACTTTAAGCTATGATGATCCAATTTGATAAAGAAATAATCTTTTGCATTCATTTTTGCCTTGCTATACTATAAGGTCCTCAATTTTTTTTTCATAGCATAGATATGGTCCAAGTAATGTCAGTGGATTTTTCCAAATATAACTCCGATTCTTTTATTTACAACCAAAGAGTGTGACAGGGTTGGTAATAATGAGGTTGGCCACTACAATTTGTGACAAAATTAAATGTTTTATGCAAACTAAAATAAAACTCATATCCTAAAGCAATTGTTCCTAGTCTTTTGGGAAGTTCTAAGATCATTTATTTATAAAGCTGATAAATCTTTCAAATATTATACAAATAATGTATAATATTTCAGGATATCTTTCTATGAGCCCCAAGGTAATAACCTCTGCATTAAAAAACTATGCATAGTAATGTTTTGTGAATTTCTGGTGCCTACCCATGTTTTCCTGAAATGAGATGCTAGGGAATTTAGCCACATACCTCTAACAACTAGCCCTGGTAGCTTACAAACTTTAAAATTTGCCTGAGGATATTTACTTCTTTATTTTATTCAAGATTTATTTGGTATTTGTTATCATTCTCTGATTTAAAATATTTCTTCTTAATTGAGAAGAAACATTCCATACATCTAAAATCTATCAAAATAGTTATCTTTGAAGAAAATAATTCTTTCATTTTTGAAACTCAGTTCCTTCTGTCTATAAATTAAGATGATAACACATTCTATACCTAATCACAGGTTGACTATGAAAAACAAATGAGATTATGAATATAATTATTACTATTAAAAGTTATTATTTTCTGATTTTTTAATATATGGCAAACTCTTTGCCAAAAAACATGTAGGCATAAATTCATTTAATTCTTATACAAACCCAGTGAAGTGGTATTATTGGTATTCGAAGTACATAGGAAGATATAGAGGCTCAGAGAGATTAAGAAACTTGTAGAAGGTCAAAGACTAGTAAGGCACTTAGCCAGGATTACACTAAGGCAGTCTGATGACAGAGAAAAGATTAAAGTGCCACAATCAACTTGCTATTTTAAGATCCATACTTGAAAGACCCTGTAAATAAAACCTAAAAAGTTATTCTTGGTGTTCACAATCATGAAATATCTGTGATCCACACAGAAGGGTAAAGACTTAGAAATTTGTTAAAAGTCCCCACACAGTTAAAAACTGGCATTTTTATGGTTATGGTGCAATGAAAGGTAATGGACATGGCAAGTCTGTTTGGTTTGGCTGTAGGTTATCTCTGTAGGCATGATAACAATTCTTGTTCAGATTTTTAGTATTAAACTATTGGAAAGTCTTCACTGTCACTGGGAATTGGTGCTATTCATTACTTCTGAATCAGTAGATAAAGATAACCAAGTTCTCATTATTTTTAAAGTGAACCTAAATAGTCATGATGGGTACATGGTACCTGATTTGGTGTTGCACCTGGGTCATATTGTAAGAATGCAACCAGTTCCCTTTAAGAAAGTCATATTCCAAGACTCAAGCAGGTTTTCTTGGGGCAAGACAATATGTATGTATTAATGTATGTATGTATGTGCATGTGTGTGTGTGTGTGGGTGTGTGTGTGTGTTGTGTGTGTGTGTATATTCCCCCAGTTTATAGCTGGAGAGAAAAATGTGTTTGTGTGATCCTACAGAAAGAAAACAAAAAAGACTGTTCACCTATGTTTTTCTTTTCCTACTGTTGCTGGACTATATATATCCATTGCTATAATAAATCTTAGCCATAACTCTAATAAATTACCAAACTGATAGGTAGTTATAGGACTGCTGATGCTTATGGTAACAAGTAAACACTAGAAATGCTTTTAAACCTGTTTAATCAATATATTGCAATTCTATAGCCAAGATGTATGTAAAGATCAAAATGTTTAAGCCTGGCTGATCAATGACAATTAGCTTCAGTATACACAGCACGAGGATGTTGATTCCCTTCAGTGATCATTCTTCTAAGGCTGATGTCAATATATCCCTTCTCTGAAAACAACACAACACATGTTTCTACAGCTGGTGCCCATGTTCTCTTGTCTCTTTAACCAACACAATCCGCCAAACAACTCTTCCCCAAAAGTCCTAATATTAGCGATTCAGTTTGTTACACAAGACTATCCCAATAGCATAAGTTTCCCTTGTTTGCCTAAACAATGAATTTGGCTGTATGCTTTCATGTATTGAGCACATACCTCATCTTTCAATAGGTCATTTTTTCTATATAAACTGTATGTTTAAATAGAACTATTAAGTCACCAAGTACCAAAGTCCTGGCAGAGCAGAATCTGACTCTCAGTTTAAGGCCAGTTCCCTCAGACTATGCAGTCCTCAGAGATTTTCCCAGGTTTCCAGACTTAGTATTTTGCTGGAGAAATTATTTATTTTAGAAAGAACACTCAGTTCATATTTTGATAGGTTTACCAAAACTGCCTTCATAAAACTGCCTACGACTAATAGTGTTTTTTTAAATTAGTGAACTATTTTTATATAAGAATCTTAAAAGTTCCTAGAAACAAAAATCGAAGTCTGCAAATAATATTTAGATAACAAATTAAAATATATATTAAAACATATATTTACTTAGCAAACTAAGATTTGTTAGTATTCAGCAAGCAAGAAAGAATGCATATGCTTTCCACTAATATGTGCTTGTCCAATAAAGCTTGGAGAAAGAGCAGGACTCTAACAAACTTTCAAATGCTGTATAAGGTAGTACTATTTACATACTTAACAACATTAAGTAACACACACACACACACACACACACACACACACACACAATCTAACTATAATTTTTGGATGTCCTTAAGACTTTTTTATCTACAGAAAATATTTTCAAAGAGCCATATCTTCCTATGGTCTTCACTCAATGCATTTTCAAGGTAATAGCACATTTCAAGAGGGTTAGTGATAGGATATATTTAAGCATCTTCCATTAAAAGCAGTTAGGCCTTGAAAGAACAACAGAAGAAGGGCATTTTGATAAAACATGACTTGAAGGAAGAAGGTGCAGCAGAAATACTACAGTCTTTGTAGTTATATAGTCCATGTTTCAAATTTCCCTAGCTATGTTGCTTTAAGTCAGTTGCTTAACTTTTCTCTACCCCAGTGCCTGTAAATAAATAGATATAGTGAGACCTGCTGGTTGAGTACTTGGGATTAAATGTGGTGATAAGTGAAATCATGTATCATTGCTCAAAATGTAACAGCACTTACGGAGGTAGTTCTGGTTGATAATAGTGATGTTAATAGTGATGTAAATATGACCATGATGATGTAGATTATGATGATGATGGTGATTCACTGCTTTACCATAGAGGCACACACGTATAATTTCCTCAAAGTGGACAGTGCAGATGGATGGGTAGACTCAAAATAAAAGGTCATTACTCACAGACTCTTGGATTAACTCTTCTATTGCCATGCTGTCCATAAAGAGCAAAAGTGTCATCATGTTAGGATGATGTTGGGAGTCAGCAGATATTGATTATGAGCTTAAGATCCCAGCTTCAGCACTCTAAATAATTTCCTTTAAGAATGTTGCTCACATTTCAGCCAACTTCTTACACTTGCACCTGGAAATAGCCAGAGCCTTCAACAAAATCTGAGTTGATTTTTCTAAAGGCAGAAAAAGCTCTGTTCAAAGTGTTAACTAAGAGCCAGAGATCCACCCATGTTAAATAAGACTTAAAAATTTAAACTGTTGACAGAATGGAGTAGGAGTCAGGGAGATACCTCACAACAAATGTCAAAAAAGGACTCTCTTCTCATCTTTTATCATTTCCAGATTTAGCCTTAAAATAGCAGAGTACTCTAATGCTGATTTGTATACCTTTTTTCCCCTCACCCTCTTGCTCTTTGGAGATACTTGATTTTATAGGCAAAAGTCCCCAGAATAAGAATGTAAATCTAGGCATGTATATAATTCAGAACCTGTTTACTTCGCAAAAGATAATATGGAAAATGCCCACTTGCACAGTGATTTGAATATAGAATGTGCTTAATAATGTTTGTAACAATAATTCCTGTTATTGTTATTACAACCCACTAAAAACACTGTTGTGATAAAAAAAAAGATGATTTTTTTTAAAAAAATAGCTAGCCATGCTGGTCACAAGGACACATAACTACTTATCTGCTTGCTAAGTTAAGAAAAGTTGAAGAAATATCTCTTGGATCAGTGTCAAAACCAATTTGACTGACTACAATCTTTAAAAACTCCCTCCAAGAAAAATAGAAATCAAGTACGTGATAGTTGAGTGAAGTCTTATAAACTGATTTTACATTTGACCAACTTACTATGGAGTCAGTGTGGAATATGTCAATGTAAGTAGCTTTTATATAGAGCTCTTTGTAAAAACTGGGATTCATAAATATGAATTTTATTGCAGTTGAAAGCAAATGCTTTATTTTTGCTCTCCCAGGCATAGAATTTCATAAGCCATGATTTTATCATTCTGGTCAATGGAGGAATAATTCAATACCCCAAAATTTTAATAAAATTGTCTGACTTAGAATAAATTTTCCTTTTAAAATCACTACGAAATAAAGATTCTTGTAAGTATGAGAGTTCCTTTATTATATTTTCTACTTACTTCTAAAAAGAAACAAAAAAACCAATGATGGACTATCTGCAGAAAATGAGTGACTTTTTTTTATTATCTTTGGGCTCTTCTGGCTTCTTAAACTGCATTTTGCGGAATTGTGGTTAATTTGAGAAGAGGGAAAGATGCAGGATGACCCACAAAAGAAAAGAATTGTATCGCTGCAGTCAAAATCCATCACTATGGGGTCAGCAGAGTCTCCAATTCTGTTATATTGTCAGGTAGTTTCCTTAACCCTCCTGCAAGCTGCCTGTGCTGATGACTCCAATAATGATGATGCCCATCTTCCTTTGTTTCACTTATGAACTAAGTGGATAGTTTTCCGTTGTTGATCAGGCTGGGAAAAATCCATAGAAAAGTGCTTTTGAGAATTTCATAGCAGTTAAGATTGGTAATTGGTACAGACACAGTTTTGCCCACTTCATTCCACACTTCAAGAAGCTGGGGTGATTGCCCTGTCTCAGTCTTCTGCAAAATTTTGGATGAAGCAAGGATAGCAATAGACCAGGGACTCTCTCCATTTCAACAGAAGTGTTCTCAGTTATGATCCTGCTTTTGGGGTATGAGAGGGGGCTATGGGGGGATAAAAGTTGATGGACAGAGATTTGACTTGGGATGGTTGAACACACAATAAAATGTATAGATGATGTGTTCTGGAGTTGTGCACTTGAATCCTGTATAATTTTATTAGTGTCACCCCAATAAATTCAATAAAAATAAAATAATGTTTCTTCAAAAAGGATTTTTCTCTTCTTACTAATTCCTAATTTTGAAAACTTTATAAACTTAAATGAACCTGTTTTATTTAAATTTCCCACTCCAATAAAGATTTACCAACTTATTTTAAACATTGGTTAGAAATAAAAATAATGGACAATTAATATGCCAACAATATTCTCAGACAATATTTCCAACATGCAATTCCTCAAACATTCTACTAGAAGAAATGTTATAAGAGTCGAGTCAAAATGCCAGAAGTAAGAGTTCCACATCCTTAGCAGAGGCAATGTAACTGCACAGGAACTTTATCTCTTTAATACAACGTTTTTCCTTTATTCAAGCTGGCTTTACCCAGTCTAATAGCAGCATGACTCACTTGCCCCCTTTCAGCCATGTCCCTCCACCTTTGCACATACTGAACAACCACTTCTTTAATCATTGAGACCGTAGGGCATCAGGTTCTGGTCAGCAAGGAACTGGCATAGGAATATCTTTAGCCTCAGGCTAAAGATCAAGAGCACAGTATCAGTTAAACTAAAGAAAACATCTTGACCTCAGTTGTGTTTCAGGCTCTTGGCCCATGAAAATAGAAACCAGGGTTCTTAAAACGTGAAATCTCCAAATTCAAATGTGAGCGCAAATATTTCAAGGTTAATTTCAAATCAAATGAAGTCCATCTATAACAGCCTAGGTATATAAAGCATTGCTTTGTAAGCAGGAAAATATAAGAGAGTCACCTAATTTTCATGGCTCAGTGTGAATGTTTATGTTCCGCTAAAGCATATCAAGAAACATCTTGTTAAAGTTACAAAAGACTTTCTATCAATTCATCTTTCTTTCTGAATTCAAAGTTTTGTATTTGCGGACTTGGACTTGCAAATGTTGGGGACTGCTTGGTTATACATGAAGACTAATAGAAAACCAAAAGTTTAAATTTGATATTCTACCCACTTGTTTTCTACTTTTTTTAAAGCATTTTGCAGCATTTGAGTTTGCACTGGTCATCTCGCTTCAGCCTCTGTATAATGATCCCCCTTAATCATCCCCAAGTCTGAGGTAAAACCCTGCATACATGAACACTGCCCACCTGTTGGTTCCCTCAGATTATCATTACAGAGCAGGTGTTTTGCAAATATATCCAACACTACCATTCAACTAATCCCCATTCCCCAACACCCCCGCTGATTTTATAGATTATTATTTGAGAGTCAAAGATAAGTTATAAATCTCCCATTATTTGCCCATGCAATATTCATGGAGACATTTTTTTCTTGGTATTGAATTGGAAAATAAGATCTATCAGGGCAGAGACTAAGCCTACCTTGTTTACTGCTGTATCTTAGGACCTCAAACAGTTTCTAGCACTTGGGAGACCCTCAGAAATACCTGTTAAATATTCAGTGAATGAACAAACATGCAAAAACTGGACTAGGGCAGATGTTCATTTGCTTGGGTCTGAACAAGAAGTAGCATTAAAAACGTTATTACTAGGAGAGTGAGGGAACTTTTAACCTCTCCTAGTCTCATTCATTTGCCATGCTCTGAGCGGTTTATTGACATTAGATCACAACAATATCATACCAAGGAGGTGCTCTTACCCTCATTTTATAGATGAGAAATCTAATGTCCAGAAAGGTTATATAATCAGTCCGTTTCACATAGTTCCAGATGAGCTAGAATTCCTACGTAATTCTGCCCCGCTCCAAAAAAATATACTGAGCTTAATGCTATCTTTATGTTAAATTAAACTGAATTTCCTTTAGATGAGACTATCTTAGGAATGGGGCATGTGTTTTCCCTTGCCATACAACCTAGCTATATTTCATTTCCTAATATAATGTTTCATGTCTCCTTTCACCAGTTTGCTCTTAATTCTGCCTTTCCTCTTTCGAAACTGACACCCTAGACCATCCACCCAGTTTATCACTCAAGCAATAAACCCCAGAGGCTTTATTAACTCATCTTTCTGACTCACACCTCATCAACTCATGTTGAATCTATCTCCCTAATGAATCTGAAAACTACTCCATCTCCACTGCAGTATCTCTGATATGGATCTTAATTCTGTCTTGGATTCTTTTGAGACAAACTTTTTTTTTTCATAAATCTTGTATCTTTTCCCTTCAATTAATTCTCCACTCTGACACCAAGTAAATGCATGAAAATGAATCTATTACCATAAAGGTAGGCGTTTTAAAATCCTTCATACATCCTCATTGTCAAAAGGATAATGCCAGACTCCTTAGAAAGGAATAAAAAGCCCTTTAGAATTATACCCAGCCTTTGCTTATAGCATTATTACAGCCACTCCCCATTTTGCACACCCTCTACTCTGGCCACCTAAAATTTCTGATTTAATGAATGTGCCAAACTCTACTATGCATTACTTCCTTTGCTGATGCTCTCCCCCCCTACAATATGCTCTTCTTCCCACTGTCTACTTCTCTTCCTGGCCTTGTTGATCAAATCCTTCTTAAATTTCAAGGCTTACCTCAAATACTGCCTCTTCTTTGTAGCTTTCTGTGATTTTAATAATTCAGTCAAAATCATGTGCTCTAACTGGTTTCCCCAGGCTATTTCAAGTAAATTTTTTTGAGGTAGAACTTTCATAAAGAAATCAGATATTAATGCTGGAGAGTAAATTGGACAAATTAATTTTCTTATAAAAGAAGAAAAAGAAAAGATTTGGGTATTCAAACAGATAAATAAAATGGTAAATGGAAAATTAAGCTGACTCCATTGACTCAGTTGTAGGATGCTTCCATAGATAAATTATTTGTGAAGAGCTATTATGAATTATATATAAACTAGAGGCCCAATGCATGAAGATTCATGCAAAAATGGGCCTTTCTTATCCTGGTTGCGGGCACTGCCTTCACTCTGGCTGGAGCCACCTTTTTGCTCCATCCCAGAGCTGCCTTTCCACCTTTCCATGCTGCCCAGAGTACTATGTCCCACACTGCCCTTGGCTGTTTGGTGCCTGCATATGTTGGGATAATTTGCATACTCACTCCTGATTGCCTGGTGGGTGTCTCTGAGTATGGTCAATTTGCATCTTACTCTTTCATTAGTGTACATAAAGACTGCTTTCTGCATTTAAAGTAATTTTATTGGAGATCTGCCACATGACATTATAAAGTTCCCAACCTTACAGTGAGATTGATAGGGGGGACTTATAACCTGATAGATAACACCTGAAAAGTAATCTGAAAAATAATCATATTATTTTAAATATTAGAACACATATACTTACATGAAAAGGGGGTTAAGTTTTTCTTCAGTTTCCTTTTCAAGGCCTATGTGAAGCCTTTGAGGATGTGACTCAGCTGTGAAGCCAGCAAGCAGAACCCATAAGCAGGGTCAGACCATCCCATCAGGAGTAAAAACATCATCTCATCAACATCATCTCATCTCCTGATGATTAATTACAATAGCTGACATCTGTAGACCCCTGGGCCTGCACATAACTGTATTTCTTACCCCAGCCCCTTCCCCTTTATAACCCTGTTCCCTGAACCTTGCTGGAAGACAGGATTTGATGCTTATAAGCACCCTGTCTTCTTAGTTGGCTAGTCTTCTCAATAAACACCTAATATGATTCATCCCTGTCTTTGTTATTGGACACAGCAACAAGCAACCTGAGCCCAACCAGGGGTTTCCTGGTAATAAGATCTCAAGGATGGACCCAGATCCTGGAACAGCATATGTCACTGAGGAGAAATTCCGCAATGTTTAAAGTCTCCAAACTCCTGTATAACCTGAAAGGTGACATACAATGCAATCTTCAATATTTTAAAAGGTTCTTATATAAGTCCAAAATAAACACATATAAAATATTTTATGTAACTTATTAATGAGGGAATAAGTAAGCTGTCAACATTGGTTAAAGTGCATGTGCAGTGTTAGGTAATATAGGCAATTTAATAAAATAATGTAAAGATTTTTAGACTATAATAAAAAGTGGAATGATCTGTTTTACTGGACAGATATGATTTGCATTCTACTGAATGCAATTCTACAAATTCACGTGTATCTTCTTAGTTTGGGAACTTTAATCTACATACTTAACAATGGAATGGATTTTATTTTCACTGATAACTGTCTGTTAAAATGATTTGGGGCACTAGGTAACAAATTATACCAGAAAAGTTACACTTCATGACTCAGAAAATTTTGCATAACACATTTTTACAGCATTCTCAGAGTATGGAAAAACTTATGTTTTTTGCTATTTCCTCTCACCTCTCATTTAAATGACATTAAAGCTCCCAATTAACAACTTTAACTGTGTAACTACAGAATGCAGAATAGTTTAATAGTGCTCCCAAGAGACACTGCTTGTGTTCTCTCTGTGCGGTGGCCTGGAAATCGCCCTCATGCTTTAAGCTGAAGCAAGCACAAACTTCACCTAGTTTTCTTTTACTTCACTCAAGGATTGCAGTCCTGCACTTTCCATTATTCCATGTGCTTCACATATTTTGTCCAGTTTTTTATTTGTATAAGGCGGGACTATAAATCTGGTCCCTGTGTTTGAATAAGACCCAAAACATTTGCAAGCAAGGTTTGATAGAGAGCACCTAGCCAGTTTGGCTCAGTGGTTGAGCATGGACACATGAACTAGGTGGTCATGGTTCAATTCCCAGTCAGGGTAATGCCAGGTCGGGGTCTGGCACCCCAGTAGGAGGTATATAGGAGGCTGCTGATTAATGTTTCTGTTTCTCTCTCCTCCCTTCCTCTCTGAAATCAACTAAATATGTATTTTAAAAATTGATAGAAATGTAAATAATTTGCAAACTTTCCCCAGATGTTTCTCCATATATATTCCATTACCACGGTCAATTTAAATTAAAGAGATAAGCTGCCGCAGCCTGTGGGAAAAAGGAAACAGGAAGTTACTCATCAATGGTCATAAAATTTCAGTCAGGCAAGATAAATAAGCCCCAGAGATCTGCTGTGCAACATTGTTGCTGATAGTCAATAATGCTGTACACTTAAAAAATTCAGGGGAGATCTCATATTAAATATTATTATGACAATAATTTTTAGAGTAAATTAAAGACATCAAGGCATTGTCATCTTTTAAAACCTTCCAGACACCATTCCTTGTGGCCCCTGCTTTTACAGAGCTCCCCTCCCCACAGGACATCAGGCGCCTTCCTTGGCCTCTCCAGTTTGGTATTTTGTTAGCCTTTCACTCTCTGTACATTGTCGCTTCCCATTTTGTGAGTGTGAATCGCAATTATCCCCTCGACAACCTCTGAGACAGTTACTCCAAGTTTAATTTCAACTTACCTCCTGTGCCCTTTTCTTGTCCATGACACTTACAGTGACAGTTTCACAAAAACAGTTTTTGTGCAGAGTTATTTCTAGTTAGAATAAAAATATCCTTAGTTCTTCACTAAAATTGTATTACATTTTCAGGTAATAAAAAAAATTAAAGTTTCTGCCCTTAGCAAAAATACATAGATCAGAAACTCAATTGTTCAGGTTCTGTAGTCTTTTAGCATCTAGTTCTGCTGAGAGAAGCTGGCCTCATTTTTTATGTGCATACACTGACATTCACCCGTAGTTACTGACTCTTCTGTTTGAGAGAAAACACATGAACTGTGCTCTGTATCTGTCCAATTAATTTTCTTCGATATCTGATTTTATTTCTTAAATTGTCATTTTCAAGTAGATTTCGACCATAAAAAAGTATGAATATAAGACTATTGCTATTTTAAACCCACTCAGCTAATATCTTGATCCAATAAAGAAGCCAAAGATCTAGGCCTTTATCTTTCTTACATGTTCTGGTAAAATTTATGAGTAATATTTATTTACCTATAAAGGCAAGAGTGTGATTATTCAGAAATGATAGAACATGTCTTAATGCATCACGAGCACTGAGCTCCTCAAAGACAAAGATCATTTTATCCAATTCTGCATATCCACTGCCAGGAACACTGTTGGGTCTCAGTAAATCTATGAAATTGCTTTTGTTAAATGATGCGCTAAATCAGGGTTTCACAACATTGGCACTATTGATGTTTGGAACTAGATAATGTATTGTTTGCCCTGTGCATTGCAGGATATTCAGTAGCATCCATAGGCCCTAGTTATTAGAAACTAGTGGTGTATTACCTCTATGCACCCCTCAATCTTTTTTGTTTCTTTGAATTCTCACCCACAGATATGATTTGAGAGGGAGAGAAAAAGAGATCAATTGATTGCCTCCCATATTCACTCCCTGACCCAGAATCAAACCTGTAATCTTTTGATGTATGGTATGTACGTATGAGCTACCTTGCCATGGCCCCACCCTCAATCTTGACAATAAAAAATGTCCTAGACATTGCCAATTATCTCTTTGGGGAAAAAGTCCCCATTTGACAACTACTATTCTTTAGTTTGTAAACTTCAGTTTGGTTAATATAATGTTCTTATATCCTATTCACTTCAGGACATTCTAATGTATAGTTTTTAATATTTAAAGTCAGTAAGGCATATAGGAGTTTATTTTAGATTATATATATATACACACACACATATGTACACACACACACACACACACACATATATATACATGTGTATATATATATATATATATATATATATATATATATATATATATATATATATATATAATATATTTTATTGATTTCAGAGAGGAAGAGAGAGGGAAAGAGAGCTAGAAAGATAGATCAATGATGAGAGAGAATCATTGATTGGCTGCCTCTGGCATGCCTCCCACTGGGAATTGAGTCCACAATCTAGGTATGTGCCCTGACCGGGAATCGAACAGTGATCCCCTGGTTCATAGGTCAACACTCAACCACCGAGCTACACTGGCCAGGCTAGATTCAATATATTAATGATTATTTTAGAATCATTGACTTTTATAGCTGTGAAAAAAGAGCATTTTGGAGAAAGAGAGAGATATTCTTTGCCTATCTCTGTTTAATACAAGCAAAACCAAACAATGCCAGAAAAAAAAAACAAAGAAAAAAATTTACCCTCAGCTCACAGAAGTTAAATTTGCTATCAGCTGCTTAGTGATCCAGTCATAGTAAAAGGTTTAGAATCCTGACTTGCTCATTTGCAATCTGGTACTGTTCCTATGACCACATTGCTTTGCACAATTCCTGTCATTATAATTTGTAACAACAATAACAACAACAATAAAGCCTAATTTTATCAAATTCTTACAATATTACAAATTTTCAAATATTTCCTCATTTAATCGCCATAGCAACTGTAAGAGATACTGAAATTAACTTCTGCATTATATAAATTTAAGAGATTAAATAAATCATAGGTTCTACATTATAAATCTAGTAAGTGTTAGTTAATTTACACTTAGAGGTCTTCAGAGGTGTTCCCTACCACCTATGTCATACTTTCCCCAATATATGTATTCATACCCCAATCAACTTTATTATGGAATATAAAACATATGTGTATCAGAACATATCCTTATTTCCTCTCAGAAGAGCTTTGCTTCCACTACTAACAGCATTGTGAATTTTGATTCCTTTAAGGCCCTCCCAAATGTAAACATTAAGACTAATGGAAATAATTGTTAAATGATTTTTAATGAAACCATTGATCCACATTCTCATAGCCAGCCATGACCTATTTTAAATAACAGTAGTTCACATTCAATTTTCCTTAATTCTGAAACACAAAAAAAGTCCTGGAAAAGTCATAATAATGAATACAACCAACATTCCATAATGTGGTGTTTATTTTCTTGAGAATGTCATTTCACATTCAATTAAAACTCAAAACAGGCCCTAGAATGATCAGATTAGAGAGGATGCAATAATGCTTCTGTGTTATGACAGTGGGGGATATGATGCTGGATCACAGCTGTGATGCTGGAGGTGACTCACAAGGAGTCTATTGTGAATATTATGAAACATGGTTTGATGGCCTACAAATAAAAATTAGAAATAATAGGAAATACAAAATGTGAAAATGGTGGCAAAAGAGCAGCTCATGAACTACAGCTGCCTTTTTTTTCTCTTGTTTAAAAGGTCACGTAATATGGAGATCTTAAATTCCCCTCGCAAGAGGAGTGAGCACTCTCAGTCCCCAGGTTTCAAGAAATTTGAGGCATCACCCTGTAGAGCCTTGTAAGGTATGGAGGAGGCCGAGATGCCAGGATGCAAGCATTTTGAGTTTGGCTTGTTTATCTGCTTGTTTTTGAAGTCCTGTATGTGTATGTAGTAGTTTAGATGTGTATATACTATTATATTAGCACTTGAAAATGGATATATTGTTTTATCCTCTATCTGTGGAAAACAGATGACACTCCATCTTGTTACACATATATTAGAGAAGTAGCAAGCTGCTTCAAATCAGTATTTACTCAGCAGATCATTATTTTTACAATGGCCATGGAATAATTCATTTTTACAAAAATGAAAGCAAACAAAAAAGTAAGGTGTTTTGGTATAATACCTTTTCAGTTGTGTGTATACTTGGATGCATGACAGGGTAAGGCAGGGAAAGCATCTCAGGCTCTTCTGTGATTTCACTGAATTGTCAAACTGTACAGTTTTCCAACTTGTCATTTAAAAATGATGAGTTTGCATTTTAGTTGCAAAAATTAGAAAAAGATGGTGTTTTGATCTTTGGTGTTGGTAGTGACTCCCTTTCCTTAATAAAAGTTGATTATCATGTTCTACCTGCTAATCTCATGAATAACTCAATTACATGCCACCTTTTCATATATCAATCATGGGCACATTTGTGGCCTTTATAGTCTGTATTTTTACAGATGCTAAAGGGGCAAGATAAAAGTTTTGTCATATGCAATGTTTTAGAATTTCACATAAAATTTATTTTAAATGAATGACATAAAAATGTTATTGCAATGTTAGTAATAGCCCATTATAGTATGTAACTAGGAAAGGGCTTGAAAAATTAAGCAGAAGAAACCACAGACTCATAATAAGTGTATGGACCTTAGAAGCCATTCTCCTCCTCCATGCTAGAATTGCCTACAAAAGTCCTGTTTTAAATGTTTCAGTCACCTCCAGTTCATTTAATTTTTAAAAATATATATTTTTATTGATTCCAGAGAGGAAGGGAGAGAGATAGAAATATCAATGATGAGAAAGAATCATTGATTGGCTGCCTTCTGAATGCTCCCACTTGCAACCTGGGACTGTCCCAGACCCAGGAACCAAATGATGACCTCATGGTTGATAGGTCAGCTCTCAATCACTGAGCTAATTTAATTGCCAAAAGACTCTTTCATTGTTTGTGAACTGTTCCTGTAACATTAAACAAGACTAGTGAAATTCCAAGTGCCTGTTTCCAGAGGAGAGAATGAACATGTGGCCTTAGAAAGAGAAAGAGGAGCATCTGTAAATTCCCTGAATGATGCTCCATTGTTTACCAATCACATGTGCTCTATTTTATGTTACTGGAGAAGGAAGGCATTCATATTTCAACTAGTGTCCTGGTGCACAAATTCATGCACATTTAAAGGAAATTAATTAGACGGGCTGGACAGGCCCTGGAGCCAACCTCCTGTGGTTCCTCCCTGACCGGCTGAACCTGTGATGGTGCCATGGCTGGAAGAGAATCTGCAGAGTGAGAAGGATCCCTCTGGCAGGTAGGGATCCCCAGGCTGGCCTACAGTGATCGGTCCAAAACCAGCTCTCTGACATTCCCCGAGGAGTCCCGGATTGCAAGAGGGTGATTCCTGGGTGATGCATCCCAAAATCCGGCTCCCTCATGTCTGGTTCTGAGGTGCATCACTGCCAAGTGACGCATCCTGCATTGAGCATCTGCACTCTGGTGGTCAGTGCATGTCATACCTACCGGCCAGTTGGCCCATTGAACAGGCGTTTAGCATTTTATGTACATATAGATGTCCCAAGCAGACTAGATCTTAGAGCAGCTTGTAGCTCTTGGATTGTATTGTATCTCTGAATTTTGTTATTTTATCATTAAATCACCACTGTGGAGTCAGGAAAGTAACTCCAAGTGAGGCAAGAAAAATACCATGCTTAAGGTTGGCAGGAAAAACCATCCTGTTTTCCATTTTATTTTTTTTTCTTCCCTTAAAGTTCTCCCATAAATGCTAGCCCAAAGAAAACTTACCATCTCTTCTATAGAATCTCATTGGAAACAGTTGGCACATTTTATCTAAATGTAATAACAAGGACTATAATGACTTCCAACTGCTATAATATAGTAAAAGGATAAAAGGAAACTTTGGTTTTTATCTTCATGTTTCTCTTATTATAACAAGAGACTTCCATTTCTGCGAACATTTTGAAGAGCAAATAATCTTTGCTGGAAGATTTCAAAGGGAAGGAGTCAATTATTTCTCTTGTCATCCTCTGAGGGCTAAATAAGGCATGGATTTATATTCTCCAGAGGTACAATCTGATGTCTCTTTATTTAGAAACCAGGGTAGCATTAAGCCCAACATTTACTTGCTTGATATTAATGACAACTGCATTAAATTGCTTGTGTAAGAATTAAACTTACTTTCCCTGCAGCTACTGCTGATATGACAAAACAGTGCTAGTTTAATAAAGTGAGCTCTGCTTTTAACCAAAAAAATAAAAAATAATGTCTCAGAAAAGTAAGTGTTTTCTGCCTAATAAAACTACTCTAATACTTAAGAGTCCTCCATCACTCCATCATTCACTACTATGGAAATGATTAGACACTTGGTATTTGGGAGTTTCCCTGTTACCCAGCAAAGGTAATTGGAAAAACTGATTTTTTTTTCATTATTGGAAAGTACATCAAATCTAAATTTAATAAAGCTTTTAATATGTCCAAACTATAAAATTCAACTCTTATAAATGTACTTCTTCATCTGGAATTTTTACTAGTAAAGGAATATCCAAAGAATATTAAGTATGACAGCCCAGAAACTATCTGCTTAGGAGCTATCAGTATTCTTCAATGCAAAAATATCCTGGATCTAAGGTCTGTTTCAAAATGACACATTAGATTAATATCCATTTAAAGATAGACTATTTTGTACTTTAAAGGGGAAAATGTATTTTATCGTAAGGAGAAATCAATGTCATTTTTCTTGTTTGAAAAAAAAATCACAATGTTTTTGGATCATGAATGGGGAAAAAAAAACAGGTACTGACTTTGCTTCAGGAGGCAGTGATGTCAGAGATCTGGTCAGTTGTCAGGGTTTTACATGTTCCTGAAATCCCTTCTCTCTGTTTTCAGAGACACTGACAGAAACAGTGGCTCCTTTCATTATTTTTTTCCTCATTCATTTTTCATAGCGCCTATGCTCTATATTGAGGGCAGAAATGAGAACAGAATTAGAAGATCCAGTTTAATGTTCTCTGTTTTACCTGGGGTGAGGTGGAAGAAAAAGCTAACTGGCTAAGCATTCGTTATGCCAGTACTGCTGCACTCATGCCTAGAAGTCATTTAGTCCAACTATCAAGGAGACAGATTCAGACCTGTTCTTTTAAGAAGAACTGAGATGGCAAGTTACTGATGGGAAAAATAACTGCTTGTTTGTAGCCTGGATATTCAGCTGAATTGAGATCCTCTGATACAGGAGGGATCATTTCAGGTCAGGATATTCTCCAATATCCTTTGACGGGGAAAAATACATTGTGTTTCTTTTAAATTAAAGTCATCCCTGGTCCTTTAAGGCAAGAGTGAATTTCCTGGGACATCCCATATAGTCCTGTTATCAAATCGGTTTGAAGCTTCTACTCACAAACATGCCCAAATACATGTTATTTACCGATCTGAAACAAGAATATTACTTTAATAAAAATGCTTTAATAAAACCACATCGTTTTCTTCTAATAATTAATAGCTTTGGCCACCAAAGACAAGCAACAAGCTATTGAAACTCTCTTATCTGTAATCAGCTCTTGCAATTAATTTTGTTTTGAAGCTGATCCTGATTTGGAATTGGCATATGACCATGAACAATGCTCAGTGGGGAGAAGCCAAAGTCAGACACTGCTCCCTAGGCCAGCTTTTTATAACAGAATATAGAAAAAAGGTAACATATAAATGAGTCACATTCCCAGCAGCAAAGAATGAGAAGTAAAAGAGCAGAGTTATTGAAGGCCATCACTTCAAATCAATAGTCATGTAATATGCTCTTGGGATAAACAATCAAATTAGAAATAGCAAAGTGTATATATTAAAATAAGATGATGTGGCATGAGCACAATACATAGCCATTCATAATACAGCATAAAAATGAAGAATATTTCTAAACCACTTAAGCTGCTTTATTAAATGGCAAACAACTGCATAAATAATTACCAAATTACCGTAGAGTTATAGGACATACTTAGTGTTAAAGCTGAAGAATTAAATTTAAAATCACACAAAACCTCCCTGCTTCCACATACTTTCTTAATCCAAGGCACTATAGAATCTACTGTAGAAAAACAAAGACCTCATAATTTAGCCTGCTTTCAATATTTAAGAAGCAAATAAATCCAAATAAAAGTAGAAAAAATAAAATTTTTAATATTTTAATAAACATTTTAAGAAGCTAAATGCCTCTGTCTCTAATAATCAATAATCTTTGATACTTCACTAAGAACAGTATCTTCCTCTTTCAACTTGACCATTCTCCTTCTCAGAAATTGGCCTGAAATCACTCAACTCCTAAGTAGCCAACTGATTATTTGACTCAGGTTTATTGGAGGTCAAATCTGTGTGCTTAGCCAGCCTTTATGTATAAATAAAAGAGAAGTAGAACTTATAAGTATTCCTGAATTACAAGACAACATATATATTGTCCAAATAGCATGTAGATAGCAGTAATTCTGTACAATGCAATTAATTTTTTAGAGAAATAGAGCTTTCTACAATCTCTTTTTCAGTACTATTAAATTTCAAAGGTAGGGTGTTAAATATTAAATTTAGGCCTGTAGTAACAGGATAAAATATACCTTGAGGAAAAACACACACTTTTTTTTTAACTGTATATTTTTTAAATTTTCTGAGCATTTTATTTAAAAAAAACCAAACACCTCTAAATATTAGGAGAGCTGTTAATTCATTTCCTGGAGGTAAATTACTGACTGCAAAAGTGTTATTCTGCAGAACCTGGCTTAGGACAAGATTCTTACTGGAACATCCTTTTAGGTTTCTTATTACTATGGCCATTTATTTTAGTTGGATTCTCAGTGTTTGAAGCAGAACTCATGTTTCAATCACAAATGTTAGAGCAGTAGTCCCTGGCTCCATAAATAGAAGAGTCCAAGTCTGAGCTATGAAGACTACCACCTGAGAGAACACAGGTCAGCTCACAAGACCAGCAAGAAGGTTTTCTGTATAACATACTATGTAAGACCTTGTTGAATTCCAGTAATTTTGATACAAAAATATACTTGATCTGATCTATAAGAATATGTCTTTCTCATTCTTTGCTCTAATCAGTTTTCCATAAAGTTCCCTATTTTGCATTGGGTTTATCAAATTGTAGTCATCAAATGAATAATTGCTCCCAAGCTTAAGCAAAATAACTTCAAAATTTAAGAAGAAATATACATTTTAAAATTAGAGATGCCAATATCCATTGGATATTTGAGTTTAAAAAGGCCATGAAAATATTTAGTCCAACGCATTAATTTTATAGTCATAGACAAAATGAAGGCTAGACCTATTCAAATTCTGTCTCTTAAATCTGCATTTAAACAATTTCTTTATATAAAAAATCTACTCCAACATTTTTTGAAAATTGCTATTATAGCAATATTTCTCTGTATTAAAAAAAATACAGTGTCACAATAAAGATTTATCCTTGAGGTAGAAAACCCATTTTAATACAATAACCAGTAGTTAGGTACCTGGCTTAGTTTATTAATAAATGTTGTTCCAATAAATGTTTATCCACACTTTTTGATCAATCAACTTATTTTCCCTAGCAGCACAGAACAGTGAAAACAAAGAAAAAAGAAGGAATACAATATACTTGTCATATACATATGCTAACTTCATAGCCCTCCTGAAATACCTTTCTCAGATCATGGCATAAGACAAATATGTTATAAAATGTAGAAAAAATGAAGTGATACAATAAAGATGCTAATAGTTTGGAATAATTTTGCAAATCATTTTTCCTAATGCAAAAGAATGAAAAAACTTATTAGTAAAGAATGGGAAAGTCAGTGGTAAAATAGAGAAGATAAGTAGTACTGTGGTTTAGCAAGCTGCTTCACTTCTGGAACCCTGCAGCTCTCAATTAAAATTCAACTGCAATTCTGCATAACATGCTTTAACTTCATGCTTCCAGTAAATGATTATTTCTGATGAGCCAAGTATATTCACTGAAAGGGAAACTTTGACCTAGAAGAAATTTTTTTGGTTGTCAATTTATCATTATTACCACCTCCCTTTGATTGGGCAGAATATATATACTATTACTTCTTAAATGGGCAATTTCTATAAAAAACAAATACCTTTTATAAATTAATTACTATAATAATTACAGCAAATGACTCATTAGGAACTCTTATAGTAGTACCAGCACAGTCATTTTTTGAAAATATCTAAGGAAGTTTTATATATATATGCTATTAATTCATTTCCTGGAGATAAATTACTGACGGCAAAGTGACTGACTGCAAAGTGTTATTATATAAATATATGCTGAGGTATAATAAAATGAACACTGTACATTATAATATAAAATAAGTTAAAATAATAAAAAATCATTACAAAATATTGGCCTCATCAACTTCAGCCCTGGCATAACAAGTTATTTATTGTGGTTATTAAAAGCACAAAAGTATATTAGACAGAATGAGGTGCTTTATATTGATTTTTCTGTCAAGAAATGGAATATTAGAAGCCTAATTCCTGCTCAGTTAGGAACAATTTTATTTTGATAACTCATTTGGAAAGGCAAACAAGGCTATAAAGGAGCTGATCTAAATAGGTGATTTAAAAATTTTAAATATAACTGATAATTATTGTTATTCATTAAAATTTATTTTTGTACTTTAATAACTGAAAAAATTTTGTGTGTGGAAATTATCAAATAATAAATATATCTCTCTCATTTCTCTCTCTGTCAGTGGGAAGTAAAAAGAAAGAAAAGCTAAAAGCTTACTATTATGTAATCTTTCTGATACAATTTCATAACAGTGAGAAAATTAGTTGCAACGAGTTATCCACTCATAACATACAACACATTTGCTGTCACTGAATTAGTGCATAGGTATTAAGCTTGTCAGGCAGATATTGCTTATTGGTTAACATTGCATTCTAAATAACTTTCTTTTCCCCTTATTTACTTAATTGTTAATTTATTATATATTCAGTGAACTTTTATATTATCATTTTATTCAGTGTGTTTCATTATAATATTGTCATCATTTGTTTTGAGGCTCAAATTGTACTAGATTTGGCCAATGTAAGCCATTTCAAGATGGCTTCTCTATGTCTTTCTGATATATTCCTATCATTTTTTGAGCATGTTCTTAATTCCTACCACTCTTTTTATATCAATAGAAAAAAAGCTTAAAGTCTGACTACAAGCATGAACATTTTATTTACTGACTGTAGAATAATATCTCACTTTTAAGTAACTAAAGTTGAATAGAGCAGAGGAAGAAATAGCCAACAGAAAGAATTTTAAAAGTCTCAAAAAAATTGCTTAGTAAGTCTCGCCCTTGATGCATCATGCTTGTCCAAAGATGAGTTATATATGTGCTAAAGGAGTTTTAGCCCTTTTTTTTTTTTTTCACTTTTCCCCCGAGCGTAGTACCTTGCCCAGGGATAGGGCTCATTTCATTAACTTGTTCAAACATTTACTGAGCAGCTCTTATGTGCCAGTCTGTATCATATCATATTGTATGACAATGACTCCTATCCTCAAAAAAAAACATAAAACCTTAATGGTTTAGGTATCAAGAAAATGGAGGACAATTTAAGCATGAAGTACTTCATGAAGTACTGTATCAGCAAAGTCCATTGGACATAGAGAAGATGGGAGAGCATCAGAGGAAAGAGTCAACTGAGATGATCAGGATCAATTTTCACTTTATATGATCAAACTTACTAAATGGGTGCTACCTATGAAAGTAGCTGAATTCAGAGATGTAAGCATTTTAGATAATCTTCACTATGCAGGTCAAGAAAACCCAATGAAAACCCAGTACTGCTTCCAACTATTAGGAGTCCAGTGATCTTGTGGAAGACAGCTATTGGGCTCTACAGCGGACGTAGTATTCCCACCAGTAGACTGTGTATGGTGTCCCATGTTACCAGTGCCTAGGTCTGGCCTCTCTTCATGTTTCCTAAAATCCCTCCCACTTACTTCACAGTTGTCTAAAACATTATATGGAGCATTTTATTTCTTCATCCATCCTAAGTTTCTCCTCAATTAACATGAAAATATCTTTAGAAAGGAAGTAGATTGCTATTACTCTAGCATGGAGTCACTTTACTATGTCCTGAAGACAAGCTTAAACAGGAAAAACAATTCATGACTTCCTTAGGTACCAAGAGAATTAAAAAGGCAGCACTGAGTCTGATAGAAAACCGAGAGGAGATAGGAAACACTGGCTGAACACAAATGCTCCTGCGTCATTATTTTACTTGGTTTTACTAACGTCTTCCTTTACTCCTTTGAACTCCCTTCAACACTAACCATCTGCCCTTCTTTTCTCCTTGTCTCTGAACTCAAGCGTCCCCTCAAGAAAAACAAATAAAAAATTCTGTTTAAGATCAAAGAAGCTCCTCTAATGACCTCAGTTTTTCTGTTGAGCTTGATCACTGGGAGGTTAAAACAAAATGATCCACAGACACTACAGATCAAAGCAAACGCACTGTGTATTGGTCCCTCTGCTCAGAAGTACACTTCTGAGCACTAGACTGCACTACACCAG
>PVJN01032379.1:0-24196 GCA_004026805.1 Lasiurus borealis | reverse complement strand
TTTCATTTATTTATAATTAGAAATAAATATTTCACAATATATAATTACATATTGTTTTTGTGATTAATCCCTATGCTTTAATTATGTTCAATTTGTAACAATGAAAATACATCCTGCATATCAGATATTTACATTACAGTTCATAAGAGTAGCAAGATTACAGTTATGAAGTAGCAACGGAAATAATTTTATGGTTGGGGGTCATCACAACGTGAGCAACTGTATTAAAGGGTCATGGCATTAGAAAGGTTGAGAACCACTGACCTAGAGGAAAATCAAAGAATCCCTCCGTAATGTTGATTGACTTATATAGATATCAAAGTGAACTTCCTAAGAGGTGAACATATCTTAATGTTCTTTATTTTATTACTATAGGGCCAGTGCACAAATTCGTGCATAGGCCCTAACTGACAATCAGGGCCTATCAGTGCCTTCTCTCCCAGTTCCAATCAGGGTGGCCGGCCAGCCAGGGGGAGAGTCCGTGGGAGGTTGGCTATGGGAGCACACTGACCACCAGCACTCAGTTTCTACATTGTCTGCCCCCTAGTGATCAGTGTGTGTCATAATGACCAGTCAACCTCAATCATAATAGTCACTTAAGCTTTTATATATATATAGACTAGAGATCTGGTGCACGAATTCGTGCATGGGATGAGGTCCCTCTGGGTGTCCTGCAAGGATCAGGTCGAAACCCACAATCCAACACCATCTGCATCTCCTACCTGCCACTCCCACTCATCTCGGCTCCACTGTGCCTGCCACAGGCTTGCACCCAATCAGTCCTGATCAGAACAGGATCATGCAGCTGTAGCAGCACTCACCAGCCATAAGCCCTGCATCTGGCTCCCTCCCAAGGGGAGAGGCCTGCAGGATCAGGCTGAAACCAGCTCTCTGACATCCCCCAAAGGGTCCCAGATTGTAAGAGGGTGCAAACGAGGCTAGGGGACCCCATTACTGCATGATCTGGCCAGGGAGGGACCACGGGAGGGCTCCAGGGCGTGTCAGGCCAATCTCACACAGTACTGATTGGCTGGACCCCAGCAGCAAGCTAACCTACCAGTTGGAGCATCTGCTCCCTGGTGGTCAGTGCACATCATAACAATTGGTCGACCAGTTGACTATCTGCCACCTGGTGGTCAGTGCATATCATAGCGAGCAGTTGAGCAGCCTAAGCAAATCATTAGCCTATTACACTTCGATTGATTGTTCGATTGTTCTGCCGTTTGGTCTATTTGCTTATTACCCTTTTATCATATAGAATTAATCATATCACCCTTACAGTTGGACTTCTCTGGTATTGGAATTAATTTATATTAGTACTTATTAAAAGTGGGTGTTTATGCCTAAACCGGTTTGGCTCAGTGGATAGAGCATCAGCCTGTGGACTGAAAGGTTCAAGATTCGATTCCAGTCAAGGGCATGAACCTTGGTTGCAGGCACATCTCCAGTGGGGGGCATGCAGGAGGCAGCTGATTGATGTCTCTCTTTCTCATCGATGTTTCTAACTATCCCTCTCCCTTCCTCTCTGTAAAAAAAATCAATAAAAACATATTTTTTAAAAAATGGATGCTTATCTTCTTCAATATTTCTCAATCTAATGACACATGAAGCATCTTCAGAGGGCTCAGGGGAACGTGTACATTGAGAAGACAAACATGTCTCACAGTACATCCGGTAGGTACCAAAGAAACCCTGTGATGCTGTAGAAATGTGTGATAGAGACCCTAACCAAGACAGGAGTCAGGAAGGCCTCACACCTCGTGTCAACCACAGAAATTCTCCAGGAAGAATTCCATGCTTAAAACAGAACTCTATGTAGCAGTTTCCCACTCCACTACTTCCTCTTCCCCTCCATAAAAGAGCTTCCTCTTCTTTGTTTCACTCTCTTCTTGCATGTGCTTGCCGTGGCTCTCTGTGCAGGATTGCAATCCTTTCTTTATCCCAAATAAATCCTTTTTTTGCTGAAGGAATACCTGGACGACTTTTTTGTCTGTGACTTGACACTGCTTTAGTTAAAAAAAAAGCAGTAAACCCTCTGTGCTATCCCTTTTTAAAGAGCTGTGAGTCAGTCATTTCAGGAATATCTCTCATTTTCTACATCTACACCTCACTGTAATTCTTACTGACAAAATATGTCAAGATAATATACACATATGGATAAAGCTTAAATTGCCTAGGTACATATGCAGTCTTTGAAACATCCTCTCTTAATTTCGGGTTTTCAATTATTTCAACAGTAAAGATTTGCCTTCTCTGGTGCATTTTCTGAAATAATAACACTTCCATAGAAACCGAGCACATTTTAGCAAGTATGTATCCCTCCAAGATTTTTCTGCCTTTGCACTTGAAGCTTCTCTCTCATCTCACAAAACGTCCCACTAGCTAGAGACGCGTATATGAAATGTAAGCACTCTATACTATAAATTCTTATAATGTATTTCGATAAAGGCACTCCAACACAACGCATTAAACAGGTGAGCTATGTTTAATTTTATCAAGGGAAATATGTGGAGTTAATGTGAAAGAAGATAAAAACAGAATGCCAGCTCACTGTTTTTTTTTCCTGTTGATAAAAATACTCTAGATGTTTTGTGAAGAGAGAAAAACCTCTCTAGGATTGGATTGCAACAGAACTTTTATGTAAAGCAGTTTTATTCGAAATACATTGTCCCAGACGGCAGCAAAGAGAACAGCTATCATCCAAAATGCTTCCAAGCTCGGTCCCTTCTGGCCAATTAATTTGATTTCAGTAATGCTCTGGTTGCCGCTGCCTCGTACTCGCTATTAAATACAGTGCTGTGCCTTTTAGAAAACTTTTACTTTACGTGAGAGTCAAAAGGTAAATCTGTTCAAAATTGGACAGGGAGTTGATTCTGAGATGGAAAAATGTATTAGCTCATATTCTGACAAATGGGAATTTTTTTTTTTCTTAAGTTAGGTGACAAAAAGAACCAGTCAATATCTGTCAACAATCCGTCACATTTAGACAAAGACTGGGCAGAGCTCACAACTAACCACGGGTTTTTCTTCTGTTTCTCTTGGATTTCATTCAAGGTTGGGGGCAAAGCCAACATTTTCTGATAACATTAGGATTAAATTTAATAACGATTGGAAAGCGTTGCAACAGGCACACTGTAGAGAGATAACGAAGAACAGACAAGTTCTGCCCTTGGGTAAAATTAGGTAAGTCGTAGAATAGAGAGGGAATAAGATGACTATATCAGATATCTACACAAACTCTTCATAGTTTAAATAGCAACCACTTATTTTGCTCGCAATTCTGATGGGCAGTTGCTGGGCTGGGCTGGGCTTGACTGATCTGGCCTGGGCTTGACTTTGGAGCGGTGGCATTTGGAAAGTCAGTGATGGGCTGCCCAGTCCCAGATGGTCTCATCCACATGCTTTGCCATTTGGCAAATAACCATGGCAATAATAAATAATTCCTGCCAAAACTAGTCTCATTGGGGAGGATGTAGGGAGGAAGGTATATACACTGAGTGGCCAGATTATTATGATCTCTGAACTCATAACAATCTGGCCACTCAGTGTATATCCTATATAATAAAAGGCTAATAGGCAAATTGTCCCCTTGACCAGGAGTTCGACCAGCAGGCAGGCAGGTCAGCCAACCCAACCACCATCCATGTCCCCTCTCCCTGCTTCTCCCTGGCCAGGCTGGCTGGACGAATTCATGCACCGGGCCTCTGACATGTGTGTGTGTGGGGGGGGGGGGGTGTATGCTAGAGTCCTAGTGCATGAATTCATGCATGGGTGGGGTCCAGCCAGTCCACCCCGATTGGGGCCGGCCAGCCAGGGGGAGAGAGGCCATCGGAGGTTGGCCAGTTGCAGTGCATGTCATAGTGACCGGTCGTTCCAGTTGCTTGGCTTTTACATATATAGATATATACTAAGTGGCCAGATTATTATGCATTCAGAGGTCATAATAATCTGGCCACTCAGTGTACATACACCTTAGAAATAAAAAGAACATGCATTTTGGATTTAAAGCTTACACTAGTATAAAATAAGGTTAAATTAATTTATTTTTAAATGAGGTATTTCAATACTGGTTTATTTGACCCCATTTTAGTCATCTCACTGTTGTCTCCAATAGCTTTTTTAAAAAAAATTTATATACAATATAAGGTCAGATTAATAAACCCTTTTACTCTTCCAATACATAGCATAAACCTTGGCTGGTCAATGGCTTGGTATCAATAACTCAATACAATGAAAGGAAAAAAGGATCAGAATAAGATCACATGTTAAGAATTAGCAGCTCCACCAACCAAAGAACTTGTGTACATGCATATAAACTTAACCAATAGACAGACAACAGGGAGGTGAGGGCATGAGTGGGGGTGTTGGGGTGGGAGCAATGGGGCGATAAGGACACATATGTAATAACTTAATTAATAAATAAAAAAAGAATTAGCAGCTCTAGTTTCCAAAAACCTTGTCACCAGCATTGTTGCCATCAGAGAAGTGATCCATGATAGGGATGGCCATGTAGTCTGGTATCCCTTCACCTCTCGGTCCCCATGATCCTGCCATCCTACATGTCATTCATCTCCATCTACACACTAGTGCTCTCTCGCCCCACAGATCCAGTCCATATATTAATTCTTAGCTTGGAAGTAATTAACCCCCTTCTCTCCTAGACCACCAGCTCTTCATCATTCATCAAATGTCTCTACCCATCTGAACTTGTCATGTCATGAATGTCGTTATACTTTTTCATTTTTTTCTTTCAAACACATTGTAGACTTCCATGAAAAGTTTCAAAAAATAGTATACAGCTCCCATGCAGTATTCCTCGGTTAGCTTGCCCTCGCGTTAACTTTTTTTTTGTTCTCCATATAAAATAAATTATCCATTTGTGTCCCTAAAATTAACGTAATTCTATTTTTTAAAGACTTCATTGTTTTTAGAGTAGTTTTATGTTCACAACCAATTTAAGAGGAAAATACAGAGATGTCCACATACTGCCAGCCCCACACATGCATAGCCTCTTCCATGTACCACCCAACCAGAGTGATGCATCTGTTACTACCAATAAACCTACAATGGCACATCATAATTACCCAAAGTCCAGAGTTCACATCAGGATTCACTCTTGGTGTCGCACATTCTATGGCTTTGGACAACTGTATAACAACATCTGTCTGCATTATATTATTACTAGAGGCCCAGTGCATGAAATTCATACACAGAGGTTGGGGGTGGTCTCCTTCAGCCCAGCTGCTCCCTCTCCAATCTGGGACCCCTTGAGGGATGTCCGACTACCCGTTTAGGCCCTATCCTACCTGGATTGGGCCTAAACAGGCAGTCGGACATCCCTCTCACAATCTAGGACTGCTGGCTCCCAACTGCTCACCTGCCTGCCTTCCTGATTGCCCCTAACTGCTTCTGCCTGCCAGCCTGATCACCACCTTAACCACTCCCCTGCCAGCCTAATTGATGCCTAACTGCTCCCCTGCCAGCCTGTTTGCCACTAACTTCCCTCCTATGTGGGACTGGATCCTCCCCAACTGCCCTCCCCTGCTGACCATCTTGTAGTTGCCATCTTATGTCCACATGGGGACAGGATCTTTTGACCACATGGGGGCAGTCATCTTGTGTGTTGGAGTGATGGTCAATCTGCATATTACTCTTTTATTAGATAGGATAGAGGCCTGGTACACAGTTGGGGCCAGCTGGTTTGCCCTGAAGGGTGTCCTGGATCAGGGTGGGTGTTCCCTTGGGGTGTGAGGTGGTTTGGCAAGGGGCCTGTGGTGGTTTGCAGGCCGACCATGCCCCCCAGCAACCCAAGCGGAGGCCCTGATATCTGGGATTTATTTGTCTTCTACAATTGAAATTTTGTAGCCTGGAGCGGAGCAAACCTTCGGCTCACAGAGCTATTGAAACTTTGTTGCTTTAAACAGAAGCCTGGGGCTGCCAGCCTTTGCAGAAAGTTTGCCTTCTTCCATCACCAGGGGCAAACCAAGCCTCCCTCCTGCCCTCTCTGTAGCTGTAGCTATCTTGGTTGGGTTAATTTGCATACTTGCTCTGATTGGCTGGTGGTCATGGCTGGTGGGTATAGCGGAGGTGCAGTCAATTTGCATATTACTGTTTATTAGATAGGATACAAAGTATTTGTACTGCCCTCAAAATCCTCTATGCTCCACCTATGTTAGCCTTTCCTCTCTCTAAATTACTAGAAATCACTGATATTTTTACTTTCTCCATTGTTTTGCCTTTTTAAGGATGCCATATAGTTGGAATCATAAACATTGTTCTAAGTGCAAGGAAGGGCCATACATTTCAGAAAGGCAAGAAATAGGTCTGCCTCATTCACTGCTATATTCCTAATGTTTAGCATAATGCCTCACCCACAGCAGACACCCATCAAATAGTTGTTGATGAGTTTGTGGTGAATTCACCCCAGATCTTCCTCATTACTTCTGCTATATTTACTAGAGGCCCAGTGCATGAAATCTGTGCACGGGTAGGATCCCTAGGCCTGGCCAGCAATCAGAACCAATCAGGGCCTTCTGGCTGCCAGCTTGGGCCCCTCTTCTGGCTGCTTCCTTCATTCCACACTGCTCCCTGTTGGTCAGCACACATCATAATGAGTGATCAAACTCTCGGTCTTCTGGTCAAACTCCCAAGGGGACACTTTGCATATTAGCCTTATATAGATAGATATTTGAAGAGGACCCCAAGCTACTTACACAGGACAGGAACTAGTTATCCTTTTCATTTCCAAATGGGATAAATAAGAAACTATACAACTCGCCCTTGACAATTCGGCTGAGTGGATAGAGCGTCAGCCTATGGACCAAAGGGTCTTGGGTTCAATTTCTGTCAAGATCTCACGCCTTGGTTGCAGGCTCCTCCCTGACCAGGATTTAGTCAGGGCATGTGCAGGAGGCAGTCAATCAATGTGTTTCTCTCACATCAATGTTTCTCTCTGTCTTTCCCTCTCTCTTCCACCCTCCCAAAAAAATCAATGGGAAAATAACCTCAGGTGAGGAATAAGAAAAAGAAGAAAGAAAAGAAACTATACAACTCAATTTGCAGAGGGTATGCAACTGATGTATCTCTTAAACATAAATTCTTTTGCATGCTGATTTTTTATATGCTGCCCCTGGTGCAGATAACTCAATTTGTTATTTATGAATGGTATTTTATCCCCTGATTTATTCCCTCACGTTAATCTTTATTTCTAGGTATAAGAATCCATTTCTTTCTAGTTCATCCTTCTCATTTTGAATTTTCAGTCTAAAATTTTTGTAAAAATAGACCTTATTCAACTAGTTTCATTAACTTTGGCATTCCTGGTCTATAGAAGTTTAGAAATGATAAATCAGAAAGAATAGAGAGTACAAGAAGGAATGCGATAGAAGTAACATCTAAGGAAGAGTGACAGCAAGGAGAGAGACAAAAAAAAAATGACAAAGAACAGACAAGGCAATAAGCTTAGGAGCCTGGCATTTAAATAAGATCAAGAAACCTTCCAGAAGAACATCTCTGCATTAAGATCACAGTAATACCTGCAAATCCCCAAGAAGAAATTAAATAATGCCAACGGTGCTTCAACATAGAACGTAGAAAGTTCTACCTATTTCAGAAGTAAAATGATTAAAATAAGATGCGCTTAAAAATGTAAAGACGATAGTTTCAATTACCTTAAAAACTAGCTTCTATTCATTTCTAACCAATAATGGATTAAAGATGGTTACTGTACTTTCAACTACCTCTGAAGTTGGCATTATAAACAAGTATTCTACTTCCTTTTTTGAGATCTATTATGTCAAGTATTCAATTTTTAAACTTTGTGTCAAGTATTTTCACTTGAAGATCCAACTTTTAAAATTAAAATACCAAAAGAGTGAATTGGGGAAATATGCTTTATTACCACTTCGAATCAAAATGGTTTTCAAGGTAAATCCTAAAATAACCCAATAAAGGCATTATGCACTAATACATGTAGAGCAGTGGTTCTCAACCTTTCTAATGCCTCAACCCTTTAATCAGTTCCTCCAACCATAAAATTATTTTTGTTGCTACTTCATAACTCTTAATTTTGCTACTGTTAATCAATCATAATGTAAATATCTGTGTCTTTTGATGGTCTCAGGCTCTACAGCAGTGATTCTCAACCTGTGGGTCATGACCCACACGTTGAGAACTACTAGCAGGGTAGCCTAAGACCATCAGAAAACACAGATATATACATTACAATTCAGAACAGTAACAAAATTAGAATTATGAAGTAACAACAAAAATAATTTTATGGTTGGGGGTCACCACAACATGAGGAACTGATTAAAGGGTCGCCGCATTAGAATGGTTGAGAACCACTGATGTAGAGTGCGGAATTAAATTCTTACCCTCCTGTATAATTTTGAATGATTCCATGATAATGAGAGGATAATTCTCATCCCAAACTCAAGAGCAATGAAAGAACCATTTCATCATTAGATTTATAAGATCTGTATGTAAGAGGAATTTGGATCTCACATTCTGTAGCTGATAAATTGAATGGAATTCACAATTAGCCTGTACAAAGGAACAGAGCAATTTATTGGTAAAGAATGGGACTCTAAGTCATAATATCTACTTCTGCCATTCAAAGACGAGTACAACTTTTTACTTTATAAGATGGTTTCCACAAACAGATCGATAAGAGAGAGTGAAATTGGCTTTAGAATTACAGGATTCATAATCTTCAGGTTAAATCATAATCTATCACCCTAAGTAGATGCTTCCTTGTATGGTACACACTTTATGCTATCATAAATCCCATCTGAACCATAACTTCACACATTTAAAGAACAGACTCTCAAACAAGGAAGATTCCTGAATTCAATGGATTTTTTGTTTGTTTGTTTCTCTTGAATTCTACATTACATAACCGATGTTACTGACATTAGATAGTATTTCTCAGGGTATATTTCTTCTATTTATTATGTATCTTACCTGGTAAATTCATTCCCTCTAACCATGAAACCGATATCCTCCCAAGTTGACCTCCTTCAAATTACTTTTCTCCTTCCCTCAGAGCCTGTAAATTCAATTAAGTAAAAGAAATTTCCATCTGTTCCTGTATTTTACTAGATTATGGGCCTTTGTGTCCTTTTCCTGGTCTTGAGAGAGTACATTCTTTCTAAACAGAAAGTTTCAGATCACTTGGTGGTTGTGAAGGACACAAACAAAACACACACAAAAATGCAGTCTCTTCTCTGTTCTCACTCTGAGTGTTCAAATATTCTTTCCTCTTTTTTTCTACTGTTGGTAGCTGAATAGAATTGTCAGTTTTACTTTAAACTTACCCTTTGCTCTCCTCCCCTATTCATAGGAAACCCCAAGAATTTAGGAAGAAGTGTGACTAAATCACCTGAAGAAATGAGAGACTGGAAGATATAGACTAGAGCAGTGGTTCTCAACCTTCCTAATGCCGTGACCCTTTAAGACAGCTCCTCATGTGGTGGTGACCCCCAACCATAAAATTATTTCCGTTGCTACTTCATCACTGTAATTTTGCTTCTGTTATAAACAGTAATGTAAATATCTGATATGCAGGATGTATTTTCATTGTTACAAATTGAACATAATTAAAGCATAGTGATTAATCACAAAAACAATATGTAATTATATATTGTGAAATATTTATTTCTAATTACAAATAAATGAAATTTTGTCTTGAATCGTGATATAGCATGGGTAACAGTCTTAATATTACAACAGTAAACTACATTGCTACATTTTGCTACACCGAGGAGCAGTGTGTTGGTTCCTAAGACCATGGGAAATAGGTGTTTTCCAATAGTCTTAGGAAACCCCTGTGAAAGGGTCATTTGACCCCCAAACGGGTCGCAACCCACAGGTTGAGAACTGCTGGATTAGAGGAATCAGGACTTAATACATATATTATCCTATCTAATGAAAGAGAAACATGCAAATTGACCATATCTCCACTATGCCCACCATCCAATCAGAGTGAGTATGCAAATTGACCCAACCAAGAGGGTGGCGGCCATGGAGCTGGAGCGAGCAGGTGGGTTGGGTTGCCCCCAACGATGGAGGAAGCCTCTGCTCAAGGCTACAAAGTTTCAATTATAGAAGATAAATAAGTCCCAGATATCTGTTTCCGGCCAGTCCTGGCCTCCGCTCAAGGAGGAGCTGAAAAAAAAAAATAAGGGGCTGGGAACTTGGGTCACCAGGGGCCGTGCTCAGCCTGCAAACAGCCATCAGCCCCTCACCCAGGCTGGCCAGGCACCCCAGCGAGACTCCCACCCTGATCCAGAATACCCTTCAGGGAAAACCAGCCGATCCCCACCTGTGCACCAGGCCTCTATCAATACTAATAAAAGAGTAATATGCTAATTAGACTGGGACACCTTCCAGGAGACCTTCCAGATGTTCCTCTGGACAAAGCCATGGTGGTGGGCCAGGGTAGAAGTAGTTAGAAGCCAAGAGGGAGGGCAGTTGTGGGTGATCAGGCCAGGATGGGACAGCATCATGAGTGATCAGGCTGGTGAGGGGCAGGGCTGTTGGGGGTAAGCATACCAGCAGGGGGCCATTTGGGGGCAAGCAGGCCGACAGTGGGGGTCAGTTGGAGGTGATCAGGACAGTGAGGGGGCAGTTTGGAGTGATCAGAACAGCAGGGGAGGTAGTTGGGGGTGAGCACACTGGCACGGGGGACAATTGGGGGTTATCAGGCTGATGGAGGGCAGGCTGGTGAGGAGGGCAGTTGGGGGCAAGCAGGCTGGTAGGCAGAGTGGTTAGGGGCAATCAGGCAGGCAAGCAGGTAGGTGAGCGGTTAGGAGCCAGCAGTGACTGCTGGTTTAGGCCTGATCCCTGTAAACCAGCAGGAGGACATCCTTCAAGGAGTCCCAGATTGGAAAGGGTACAGGCCAGGCTGAGGAACACCTCTTTCCCCCCTACCCCCTGCCATGCACCGGGCCACTAGTAATAAATATTTAACGAGTAAAAATGGTGCACATGTATCCACTAAGGTAGAAAAGGAAGCAGTAACCAACTAAATACATGTCTTCTCTGCAAAATTCATTGTTGCCACTCCATAAGATAATAATATCCAGGAGACAGAGGAAATTTTTAATGTCTAGCAATTTCTTAGACACTATGAATTGCATTGAGACTTGTAGAGTTACCTATTTCAATTACTGTATAGAAGAAACCATACTTTCTTTAAATTCTGAAACTGTTCCTGCTTCAGCATTATTAATGCAAACTCATTAAACTCCACCACAGATTTAGGGACCATCAGATCTCACCATCTTATGTACTTAAATATAGGAAGTAGTGGGGTAGAAAGATAATTGGAGGATGGGAATTAATCTGCTTTTGAAACAGCTTTGCTATAGCTAGGCTGTTGTATTTACATAGATTTTATAAGCATCTAACCCAGCTATGGGGAGAGGAATACTCTCCAAACCAAAGCCACACCCATTACCACCACTGCTTCAAAAAAATATTCTGCAAAACGAAGTGCAAGGATGAAGCAGGAGGAATGTATGTTTCATGCTCCATACTTGTGTTTTGTTTTTGTTTTTCGTTTTTGTGGGGTTTTTTAATGTATTTCATTGATTTCAGAGAGGAAGAGACAAGGAGAGAAATCAATGATGAGAGAGAATCATTGATCGACTGCCTCCCACATGTACCCTTACTGGAGATCGAGCCCACAACCCGGGCATGTGGCCTTGACCAGTAAGCAAACTACAACCTCCTGGTTCAGAGGTGGACATTCAACCACTGAGCCATGCCAGCTGGACTAACCTCCACTCTTTTAATCCCAGTTCTCTAAAGGCCAGAACCGGCAAGATGGATTTCTAGAACTTTAGCTAAGACTGTGTGCTATGGATTGAACCAGAGCAGTGTCCCTCAATCTACTCTTAAAGTAAATAAATACACATTTGACAGCAAAAACGAAACATACATATCTTTTATTAGATGCTCTTGAACTGGAAACTAATTGATACAAGAGGTCCCTCCTTCCCCCAAATTTGTTTGCTTTGGAAAAAGTCAAGAACATGAGTGCCATATTTTAGTTAATTGTCCACTTATTAGTAATGTCTGTTACTGGATGCTTATCATCTACTTGGCATTTACTTCCTGCTTTTGAATATTTGACAATCATCCATCAACCTAGTGCTGACGTTTCTATTAGCTCATGCCACCCAAAGTGGCTACAACACAGCGCCTGGTTCTTTCGTGTGGTAGATAGAGAGTTAGATATTCTGCCTAGACCTTTAGAGACATATGGTATGGGAAGTAGAATGAACGTCTCCTTTGAAAGTCAATGAAGCCATTAATAAAAAAAAAAAATTAAAATTAAAAAAAAGAAAGAAAAAAGTCAATGAAGGATTCTAGTTAGTCCCATATCTGAGCAGAGATGACAGGGATAGTGTGCTGGGCAGGCTATGGCAGGAGAACAGGAGATCATGGCTGAGGGAGAGTTTATCACCTTTAGAAATTGAAAGGAACTCAGAAGCTGGGTCTGGGCATGACCTTGATCTAGTCCCACGGCCTGAAAAGCCACATTAGCACCCGTAGGCATTTTTAACAATGTATCTGCTAACTACCCCTCCTCACAACAATACAAATAAATAAACAAGCCTCTTGAGCAAATTCTGGAATGAACCAAAATTCTAGACCCTCCCTGCCTGTCACTTGAGGAAATAAATCAAAAATAGTGAAATGCAATGGAATTCTATGCTGCCATTAAAAAGAAGGAATTCTTACCATTTGCAGCAATCTGGATGGAACTGGAGAGCCTTATGCTTAGTGAAATAAGCCAATCAATGAAGGAGAAGCACCACATGATCTCACTCATTTGTGGATAATAAAGAACATTGTAAACTGATAAACAAAAGGATAGACACAGATGCAGTAAAGCATCAAACAGACTGTCAAATTGCAGCAGGAAGTTGAAGGAGAGGTGGGGTAGCTAAGAGATCAACCAAAAGACTTGTATGCATGCATATAAGCATAACCAATGATCACGGACACTGGGGGGGCTAGGGTATGCCTGGGGGAGGGGCAATGGGGAGATATGTATACATGTAACACAATAAAATAATAATAATAAATAAATAAAAATAGTGAAATGTTTATAAAATTAAATAAAGGGAAATATATGTCATGAACCTCAAGAAGTGATCGCCAAGGAAAAAGTGAGCAGATCTGTTAACCTCACTATGCTCTCCACACAAAAGGTGCTTCGATGGACGAAGAGGACCAGCTGAGCCCAGCTTGCTACATTGTAGGCTCTTTGCCCTATGCATGCCCCAAACACTCTAAGTTACCTGAAAGGGCACAGCCTGGGGCCTGGCTATCCAGTACCCACATCCCAACCAGATCCACTTTCCTAGGGAATGTGAGGATAATTCAAAGAAACTTGCAGGGAGGAGTGATGGGGAAATATCTGAGCTGTACAAATACCAAGAAAGACAATAAACCATGAAAGGAAAAATACATAGATAAGACCAATAATACCTACTTAGTAAATGTTTTCCAAGAATATAGGGAAATAAACTTGTCAACTCATGTATGTAGTATAATGTTAATATTTCAACTGCATGTGGGATAGGATGTAATATAAAAGTTAATCCAAGTCCGCAAAATTTAATATACAAAGATACAGATATACATAGAGAGATATAATGATACTGAGGTAGACATTTTTCTAATAATGCAAGGATGATTTGGTCCCATTCATGCAATTTATCATAAGAATGAAAGAAAAATATACAATCTTCTGAACAAGTGCAAAATATATATATATATGTATATATATATGTATATATATATATATATATATATATATATATATGTATATATAACATTCAATAAATATTTATGATTATTGGGGAGGGGGGGAGGGAGGATCTTTTAGAAAACTGAAACTAGTCCAGCCAGCATGATTCAGTGGTTGAGCATTAACCTATGAACCAGGAGCTTATGGTTCGATTCCTGGTCAGAGCACATGCATGGGTTGCAGGCTCAATTCTCCCAGTAGAGGTCGTGCAGGAGGCAGTCAATCAATGATTCTGATCATTGATGTTTCTCTCCCTCTCCTTTCTGCTCTGAAATCAATAAAAAACATTTTTAAAAAAATAAAAAAAGAACCATCCAGCCTGAAATGTCCATAGAAAGGCTGTTGAGAAATCTTGCTCCACACCAGCAAAATAAGCAGTGAGAAAGGATGCTTTTTAAAAAGATACCATTTATAACAGCAATGTAGAATGCAAAGCTCTTTGGTATTAATTTATCAAGATATTTTTAGGAACTTAATGGAACTAGGGTTAAATTTTCTCAAATGCCCTAAAAGAAAACCTGAATTCATGGAAAGATATTTTTATATGCATGGATATGTTTACTTAATATTATAGGAATTATTGATTTTTTCCCTAAAGTAACCAATAAATTTTAAATAATTCCATATTAGAAATCATTAGTATTTGGGGAAGTTGTTCATCTGATTTTAAACTTTTGATCTTACTCTATATTATTTGAATAATTGGTAACTTCTTCTCCCTGAAAAAAAATGCAATAAGGGGCAGATGGAGAAATGAGTTGAACTCTGGTACTTACAGGCGCTGGTTTCTTAGTTTTGCACAATTTGTAGCAATCCTTAATACGTAGAGAGAGTTTAATCTATTTGAAGATAACCAAAGCTTTCCATGTGAAGAATAAAATGATGTGTCTACACGGACTAGAAAATTAGTTTTAAAAACAATATGAATGACCTTTTGCCTCCCCCTTGCTTAAAGCATGCATTCTAATAGCTGCGCAGTAAAGAATGACTGGATAAGCAGATAGAAAGTTTTGAATATCATTTTTCCTTCCTTCTGCCCTGTGCATGGCACTCTAGTCATTTTGGTTCGTGTTTTATATCAAAACTCCTGAACTCTAATCTCTCAGAAACTCATTAATCTTCATTAATAGGCTTTCTGGAAGGGTCTAAGTTTAATCAATTCTTATTTGATAAGGCTCTCTCACGCCTTCAATGATGGCAGACATGCCGCGCAACAAACTGTTTCAGAACCATCAGCATTTTCTCAAGGCCCGTCAGCTGTTGATAAAGTGAAATTCCTCCTACGGTCTCAGAATATAATTCTCCATTCTTTATCCACTGAGACGGTTAATCAAATAGAAGGCCCTCAAAATGCCGCCTAAATACTTGAAGAGCGATAACTTATTAACACATAGTATTTCTGCGGAATCTGGACATTTTTATGTCCGGTGCCAGCTGTTTTCTCAGGGTCCTGATGGCACCACAGAAGGCACTGTTAGGCCCGGTTTTTAAAAGTCTAACCACCACAATGAAGGCGAAGGCTGTAGTTAACTGCCACTTTTCTGCAGCAAGTGCCCTACCTCTGAGCTGCACCCTAATTCATTATTTCTATGTTTTTTGGAGCATTTTTTTGCAGCTCACATAACCCTTTACATGAATCATTTTATCCTCAAAACTCTAAGAGGCAGAAGACAGAGGCGTGGCCATTACCAATAGAGAAAATGAGACTTGGTGACCTCCCATGCCAATGTCTAGAACAGTGGTTCTCAACCTTCCTAATGCTACAACCCTTTAATACAATTCCTCATGTGATGGTGACCCCCAACCATAACATTATTTCCGTTGCTACTTCATAACTGTAATTTTGCTACTGTCATGAATTGTAATGTAAATATCTGATATGCAGGATGTATTTTCGTTTTTACAAATTGAACATAATTAAAGCATAGGGATTAATCACAAAAACAATATGTAATTACGTATTGTGAAATATTTATTTCTAATTACAAATAAATGAAATTTTGTCTTGAATCGTGGTGTAGCATGGATAACAATCTTCATATAACAGTAAACTACATTGCTACACTTTGCTAAACCTAAGAGTGGTGTGTTGGTTCCTAAGACCATGGGAAATAGGTGTTTTCCAATAGTCTTAGGCGACCTCTGTGAAAGGGTTGCTCGACCCCCAAAGGGGTCGCAACCCACAGGTTGAGAACCACTGGTCTAGAAAGTAACAGAATTAGAATCAGACCTGGTGCACTGCCCTTCTACTGCATCAGGTGGGACAAGAACCAGGATTGTCGGAAACCAAACATTGTTCTTACTAAATGGATGTAAACAGGAGGCCAGAAGGCTGGTCAACCTTAACTGCTCTGAAAGGTCAGAGCTAATCACTCACTGTTCAGTTGAAAACATTGTTAGCTGAAGCAGCCTCTACCTGTTTGTTTCATGTTAATTTCTGTTTTTGTTATTTCCTGCCTAAAGGCTAGGGGTGTGTCTCAAAGCCTTAATAAAAGGGAGAAAAAGGCCAGAGCAAGGGGCAGTCCTTTCCACTAGAGGAAGGCTCCCGCCTGGCCCCCCAATATTGCCAAATTAATGTTTTCTAGTCTCTTTCTTCATTTGCGTGCGGCCTCCTTCAGAACCCAAACCCTGAACCGGGAACCCTGAACCACGCAGGACGTGAAAAGAGGTTCCCACACACGATGGCCCGAGTAAAGCTGTGCCAGGAAAAGAAATTAAAAAAAGCATGGACACAAGTCAGGCTTGAAGGAATTTTGTAATAATGAATATAATTTATTCATTAGATGCATAACTCTAGAGAGTGATTCTTCACATGAAGAAATCAGGTGTCCATTATTTGATTTCCTCCAAATTGGGATGGTTTTTTACCAACTCTTGTTGCTTTTCTTCTGTGAATGCTCTTATCCATGCTGGCAGGACACACCCAGAGGCCCAATGTGTGCAGGAGGCAGTTTGTGGCTAGCAGACTGCAAGGTTCTTGAGGGTACTGGGTCCCCGTGCATAGTATAATAACTATATAATTTCATAGATATATCCTATCTAATAAAAGAGTAATATGCAAATTAACCATTATTCCACTCCACCCACAAGCCACGCACACCAGCCAATCAGGAGTATGAAAATTAACCCCAACCAAGATGACTGCAACCAGGGAGCGAGTGGGAAGCTTGGGTTTCCCTGGCAATGGAGGAAGCCAAGCTTTCCCCACATCCTGGTGGGCCCAGGCCTCCACTCAAGGCTACAAAGTTTCAGTTATGGAAGATGAATAAATCTCAACAAAAATGGTGGCAGCTACTGAGCAAGATGGAGGCTTGGCTCTGCACAAGGCTAGAAAGTTTCAAATGTAGAAGATAAATAAATCCCAGAAACCAGGGCCTCCACTTGGGTTGCCAGGGGGCGTGGCCAGCCTGCAAACCACCAAAGGCCCCTCGGCCAGGCCACCCCATCCCCCAAGGAAACGTCCACCCTGATCTGGGACATCCTTCAAGGAAAACCAGCTGGCACCCATGCACCAGGCCTCTTTCCTATCTAATAAAAGAGTAATGTGAAAATTGACTATCACTCCAACACACAAGATGGCTGCCCCTATGTAGTCAAAGATCCTGCCTTCATATGGACACAAGATGGCTGCCACAAGATGGCCAGCAAGGGACAGCAGTTGGGAGGGACCAGGCCTGCAAAGGAGAGCAGTTGGGGGTGATCAAGCCTGCAGGAGAGGGCAGTTAGGGGTGACCAGGCCAGCAGAGAAGGGAAGTTGGGGGTGACTGGGCCTGCAGGGAAGGGCAGTTGGGGAAGACCCAGGACTGCAGGGGAGAGCAGTTAGGGATAAACAGATTGGCAGGGGAGCAGGTAGGTATCAATCAGGCTGGCAGGGGAGTGGTTAGGAGATGATCAGGTTGGCAGGCAGAAGTGGTTAGGGGCAATAAGGCAGGTGAGCATTAACAGTCCTGGACTGTGAGAGGGAAGTCCTACCCGGATCAGGCCTAAACAGGCAGTGGGACATCCCTCAAGGGGTCCCAGATTGGAGAGGGTGCAGGCTGGGCTGAGGAACACACCCATGCTCGAATTTTGTGCACCAGGCCTCTATACATGACGTTTTAGTGCCCAGGGTTCCCTGCTTTAGACTGCTATATGTGTAAATTTGATACTGGATGATATCTACATATATTTCTCTAAATTAAATTCTTATTCCAACTTACTGCTATTCTGCTGTGACCCACTGACCCAAAAGCCAGCACAAACCTATACACTATATGGATCTGCCACTAGTGCCTGGAACTCATAAAATGACTTATTTGACAATGCCGGACCCAAAACCCTCTGCTACCTTCCACATCCCCATTCACGCCTTTCCCCTTGGTATTCCTGCAGAACCAAGTCCCCCTCTTCTGTCAAGACTCAGACCGAAAGTCACTTCCCCCATAGAACTGCTCTGATTCGCACTGGAGCAAGCCCCTCCCTGCCTGGGATGCCATCACACCTTTCGCTGCCCCCAGTTACTGCAGGGGAACAAGACCCGTGCTGTCCGTGGCTGGTCCTGGGAGGGATTATTAACACCGGACTGCTCAAGGAAAAGAACAAAACTATTCTGGTTCGACATCATTTGAATTAGCTATTTCAACGAAGCCCTGTGTTCACACAGGAAACGTTAATGCCCAGGGATCCATGCGTTGAAGAGATAAAATTAATAGGTTAACTGTAGCAAGAGGAGTGTTCCAGGGCTATAGAATCACCTTTGACCATCTGGAAACTTCCATGTGTAATGGAATTAGAAGTCAAACGAAATAACTGTGGCAGGGAAGACCAACGAGCAATTTTACTGCTTAAAATCCGACCTCAAATGCATGTCATTATCTTTAAACAATTATGTGGATGAACTAATATCTTACCGTCAGCATTATTAATATTACTAAAACTCATAGTTTATTTTTTTTTAATTACCAAGTAGAACTCCACCTAAACCAGATTCAGGAATATCAGATTGAGTCTTTGTTTTCATTTTCATGCATAAAGCCATGGCATAACTAAAATCAATTTCAAAAAGAGTAATTTTATTTTATGTAGAGATCAGATTGTTTTATTCATAATAATGTATGATTAAGGCTTTGGTTCTGACCAGATTTTAGCATGCATACATATTTGAGAACTCTGGCATGTAGTGGGAAGTCAGGATTTATAAATATAGAATAGTATTCCTTGACCTCCAGTTTCAAGTGTGAAAATGAGTTAGCTTTGGGAATACAAGCATTAAAAGAAAGATGACTCATGAAATTGCTAATATTCCCCTTCTTGGGAAATTTTTGTGATTTTTCTGAACATAGAAATACCTGTATATTAAAACCAGGAGAAAACAAAACAGTCTATCTATATATTTCTTAACCATGAATTGAACCTCCTTCTTTGACTGACCTCTTAATGTGATAAATCAAAATGGTATCTAACTCGGCCTGCATTGCTCAGTGGTTGAGCATCAACCTATGAACCAGGAGATCACAATTTGATTCTCGTCAGGGCACATGCCTGGGTTTCACTTATTTCCCCAGTGAGGGGTGTGCAGGAGGCAGTCAATCAATTATCCCATCTCATCATTAATGTTTCTATCTCTTTCTTCCTCTCTCTTCCTCTCTGAAATCAATAAAAATCTATTTTTAATAAATAAAAATAAATTTTAAAAAACAAAATAGATCTAATGAAAAAATATATGAAATCACTTGGAAATTTAAAAGTTCTGTGTTAACTGTTTAACTGCACTAAACTAAATCATCTAAAGATCAATAATCTGCCACCAGCTTTTTATTTTCATGGTTCCACTGGCTTACAATGCCTTTGCTAGAATCCCTATCTACTCCACTCTAGGAAGAAGAGCAAACAAATCTAAAATATTTTCCTCCCTGCATATTAGAGGCAAATCCTTCTGGATACCTCCAAAGAGGTAATCAAATCACCTTTCAACATCGGTAGAGCAAGTAAGGTGTGCTCTATTCCATTTTCAATTCGGTCCGCTGTTTGTTTCTTATTTTGCTTTTCACCCGATACATTGCTTGTTGGAAGTATGTTTCCCATTGTTCTCGTTTTCTAGAAACCATAGAAATTGATTTGGGTCTCCGGTTTTGCTTGTTGAATTTTCTCAGGTGGCATGGAAGTTTAGCTTCACCTTTTCTAACCATATAAAAGAACAGTAAGTATCTAAGAAGAAAGCGTGATCTCTCCCACTGTACGGCTATAACATAAACCTAGGCAGGCGCACAAAATGCCCTCTCTGTGTGCAGGCAGGTCAGGATGCCAGGGATGAGGCCCACAGCAACATCCAGGAACAAAGAAAGGGTGATGATCCGGCTTTCTCGTGGCCTCTGAAACCGGAGTTATTGTCATATTGTCTAGGGAGAGAATGCATTTTCATTTTCATTTTTTACTTAAGTTAGGCATGTCTGTTCCTGCCGTGGACTGAATATTTAGATCCTGCAGATATTAAAAAAAAATAATAATAACACAAAGTCTGAAACCATTTTCGCTCTGACAGAGGAGAAAGAAAGAAGAGGGGGTTTCTGTCTGGCATGTTGGAAGCTCTCTCGTTCGCCTTCCAAAAGGAACAGGACAGTGACCTTTGCCAGGACCTTACACGCCGGAGCGTGAGAAAAGGCTTCGCTCACCTTCTTCCCCAGGAGGCTTCCCACCATTACCTCGTCCTCGTTTTGAAGAAGTGTCTCTTTTTCGCTTTCCTGATGTTTAGTCAACATGTTTTTCTTTCTAGACTTAGTCTTATTAATTACAGGGTACTCCTTCTTGCCAGGTTAAATAAGTCTCTTTGCTCCTTGAATCTCTTTAAGACCCGGAGGTGGTTATTATGTTCCCTTCCTGGTCCTTTTGCCAGGCAAGACAAATTTTATACCCTTTCTTTTCCCTCGGAGGCTAATTCTTCTATTGTGTGAATGATTTCAATTTCTCTTCTCTGCCTTCTCCTCCAAGATGGTTTACAAATCTGAAGTGATTAGATGTCCCGATACTAGTTGACCCTGTGCCATCACTGTGCTGGACCGTTAACATTTATCAGCCCATTTAATCCTCACAGCAGCTCTACGTGACCCAGCCTTGTATTTTAATAATTTTGCTGAAGAGCATGGGAAGGTTCAGTAGTGTGCCTAAGGTCACTCGTCTCAGAAGAAGCAAAACTGAGGTTGGAATTCAGGCCTCTGGTTCTAGAAACTATGTCTTAACCACTATACCACATTGCCTCTCAGTCACTGCTGGCCTTCATGTTACATGTGAATTATTATTTCCTTTAGACACCACGTGAGCATATTTATAGAAAAACAAAAGTCAAATCAGAGTGAGGAGAAGGTACATTTAAATGACTTTTTCTGATGCTGTGACGTACAATTCAGTATACTTTCTAACTTCTCTTACTATTTAATCCCAACTCGAAATACAAATCAATCTGCCATTCTCTGTCATTTCATGGGATTCTTGAGATATTTTTGTTCCCTTTACAATACAAGTATTCCCAGGGAGAGGTATATTTTAATTATTGTCAGTTAACCTTGTATGTATATCTTATTGCCATTAAAAAAAATAAGTTAAATAAGTTAAAGTTAGATGACAACATAAATTGGACACTTGCATATATTTGCTTGCCTGAATGTAGACACCTTCTACAATTACCATTTATCAATAGGAACAAAAATATTCACTCTTTAAATGGATTACTCTGAATTGTAGAGTATGCTCTACATATCTGCAATATTTTTAGAGGATTTTTAGAGAGAGAGAGTGGAAGGGATGGAAGAAAGGAGAAGGAGGGGAAAAGACACATCAATTAGTTGTCTCCCACATGCACCCCAAAATGGGTGTGGGATAGAACCTGCAACACATGTACATACCCTTGACCAGGAATCAAACCCAAGACCCTTTGGTGTGCAAGCCAACACTCTAGCCACAGAGCTACACCAACCAGGACTTCAATCATTGTTTAAGTTTAACACCATCTACCTCACCAGCATGACTATGTGCTTGAGCATCAACCTGTGAACCAGGAGGTCGCAATTCAATTCCCAGTCAGGGCACATGCCCTGGTTGCAGGCTTGATCTCCAGTGTGGGGTGTGCAGGAGGCAGCCGATCAATAATTATCTCTCATCATTCATGTTTCTACCTCTCTCCCTCTCCACTCATCTATGAAATCAATAAAATATATTTTTTAAATTTAACACGATCTAAAAAATTATATATTCAACATTCATTCACCAAATCCTTGTGGAGTACGTGTGGTGTTATAAGCATTGAAATAAGTGTGATATATTTGAAAGTGGGGGAAGGTGTCAAATAAAGAGATTCCCTGCCCTAAATCATAGTAATTGAGATGAAACAAGAATTAAAGACATTTAACACTGATAAAACCACTACAGACAGGACATATTCCCAAATAGAGATGGCAAATTAAACTTTTAGCCTAAAATTAAACCTGAGTAAACATATGTACTTACAAAAATTAAAGCCATAAAACAATCAATCTACTGCCATAATAAAATGTGTACTGAAAAAGTTAGCAATAAAACTTACTTAAATAACATGACTAATGAATAAAATGACTAGCCAATACAGAGAGTCCTCGGGTTATGCTGGACTCGACGTACATCATTTCATGGTTATGTTGCCATCTCCCATTTATTTATATAAAAAAATTCCGTCATTTCGCCATATGTACATATGTGCTTTATGTTTTTTATTATTTATTTACCAAAAGTAAAGGTCAGGAATTATTATCTTTCTTTTAATTTTTTTTACTGTTTCACTTCATTACTGCTGTGTATGTGGTCCATGTGAGTGACATAGGTGCTTATGTGTTCCAACTTATGGAGGAAATCGTGTTACGTCATGCCATAGGAATGGATCTCCAACTTCACCTGAGGACCTACTGTACCTTACTAATTGAAAATATTAATACATATTTTTAGAAGGAGCAATAATGTACACAATACAACTCCAGTTGGGCAGAAGTTGGCTGCTTCTTTCATTTATATAATGGAACTGAACCTATCATCCAGGAGTCCACCTACTCCTTGGTAACAGGGGGAAATTGCATCATCATCATCATCATCATCATGCAAATACTTATCTTACTCTCTTCTTTTATGAAACAATCTCTTTCTGGTAAACCCAGTCTCTGAATTATAGACTTTCAGTCATTTCCCCAACCTTACTCTTTGAACATCAAAAAGAAACAAAAATCAAGAAACAGTGTGTTGAGATGGGGAGGAACACGTGGTCACTTCACCTTCGGTAGGGCCTTCACCATTGGCTAAAACTGTGTGACTCCTCTGGTCAGGACTCCCCACAGCTGAATACTTCCCTACCTGAAGTCAAAGCTGGGGGAACCCCTGGTCTCCTCTCTCCTGAATCTAACCCCAGATGCCTGTCTAAGGATGGTTCTCCATGAATTCAGCTAATGGCCCTATGCAAATAGTGTATTCAAAGTATCTAAGTGAGTACCTCTCTCCCTTCCAATACCATCCTAATTCTCTCATCTGAGTCTCATTCACATATATCAAGAGATCCGAGTCTGAAAATCTAACTACACAAATATTGAAAACAAAACCAACAGAATGAGGGAAGACAGGGAAGGGGGAGTGGGAAGAGACCAACCAATGAACCTGTATGCATATATGCGTAACCCTTGGACACAGACAATGGGTTGCTAAGGGCCTGGGGTGGGGTGGGGCTGGCTGGAAGAGGTCAATGAGGGGGTAAGAGGGGAATAATGTAATACTTTCAACAATAAAGATTATAATCAATTTTTAAAAAGGCCAATGGAATGGCCCAGTGTCTTCTTTCAACAACTAATAATCTTTCAGTTGCTCTCTGTTGCCTTCTCAGTTTATGAGCCCTGTTAATACTGTCTCCTAATACTTTGAACATTTGGGAACCTGTTCACTTTATTTTAACTTTTCATATGTTACGTTTGCCTTTAATATCTATAGTCTTTATGTCAGGCGCATTCAAATTCCTTAACCAACATTTTTTTTTCTCTAATAAAGGGGAAGACAGTTTGTCCTTTCTTCATAAAGTACAGAACGACTAGCCGTACAAAAATATTAGCTCTCTCTTCTCCCTAATCAGATTCATGTTTTAGTGTATACATTCAAAAGAAGAGAGGAGAAACATGCTGAGATGGAGCTATTTTTTATATGGACTTGCCCTTTACCTCATCCCCCGTTTCAAAAAAAGATAATATAAAGCCTCATGCTGGCATCTTCACCACAGTCAGGATGAGAATGAGCTCAACTGTGTATGTAAAAACTTGGTTGTTTTCCTTTGATTCATCTGATAGCATCACACTGGGTCAGTTTCTTGTTTATGCTATCTTTATTGTTTCTGGT
>PVJN01032378.1:0-24197 GCA_004026805.1 Lasiurus borealis | reverse complement strand
GCTGGAGGGGACTGTGTGTCCTGGGGGCAGTGGCAGTGCAGTGAGTGGGGAGCGGGAGGGGTCGGGAGACCTGCTCGCAGGGGCGTGCGTGCCTGAGGGAGGGCGCTCCAGGGAAGGAGGCCCATGGAGCATGGAAAGGTGACAGGTTTGGCAGGAGCTGAGGAATCTCAAGTCCTGTAAACAGGCCCCCCCCCCACCCTCTAGGGCAAGAGGCAGAGCAGGTTGGGAGTGGCCGGCTCGGCTCGGAGCTGGAGGGGAGGAATGCAGTCAAGGGGATGTGCCAGGGGTCCCTGCTGACCGCGGGGACAATCCGTTTCTAGGGGCCTCTTCCCGCCTGGTTGTATGACTTCTGCTTCTACCCCCCCTCCCCCCAAAAAAAACCCACCACCTTGGTTCTACATTGCATCCTGAGCCCCCAACTTGGAGCCTCACTGCTCCTGTGCCGTTTGCACCCCGGGGCACGGGGGTTCCCGCAGGTCTGTGTCAGCGTGAAGACGCGATATAAAAGGCCATCGTCACTGTGAACCGTAGCATGGCCTGGCCGAGACGGGGAGCCGGATGGCTCATTTCTTCTGAGTCTCTCCAAAGACAGGTCTATTGTAAGGAGTTGTGTGTGTTTGTTTTTCATGTGTCCATTTGTGGATATTATTACTATGGATATCAGTTGGGGGGGAGGGGGAACTGACTTCTCTACAGATTTTTATTTTTGAGAATTTTAACATGTTTTTACTGATTTTTAGAGAGAGAAACAATGATAGAATCATTTATCAGCTGCCTCCTGCACGCCCCCCACTGGTGATGCAGCCCGAAACCGGGGCCTGTGCCCTGACCGGGAATCGGAACTGTGGCCTCCTGGTTCCTAGGTCGATGCTCCATCACTGAGCCACGCCCGCCTGGCCTGTCTCTGGTGTTTTCCTTGAGAACCTGCATTCCTGCCCCTAACCTCCCCAGTCCCACCCTGGGGGAAGGCACCCACGTTGTCAATGGTGATTTGGATCCAGGAAAACGGCCCTTTGGGGCAACTGACCCGGGCCGGTTTGTTAACCTGGGGATTGACCAGTTTCCAGCCATCCCACATGGGGCCGGGCTTCTAGTCACGCCTGTTGTCGACTCCCCTGCGACTCTCCTCTCTTCCTCCCTCCTCCCCCATCCCCTCCCCCTCCTCCTCCTCCTCTGCCCCGCACACACACTATTGCCCCTCGAGGACACCGCGTCCCCGCAGGGCCTGTTCTCCTGTCTCAGCTTTTCTGTCTTTCACGTGGGTTTTCTTTAGAGATATGACCCCTGACTCCCCTCCTGCCGGGAACACGAAGGGACACACATCGATACATGACACGTCCCCATGGCAACAAGAGAGGGGCAGTAGGAAATCTGGAGGAGAAGTAGCCTCGGCTAAAACACGAGGAGAGGGGCTGCTCTGGGGAGTGTGGAGGCGCGGAGTTCTTTTTTTTTCTTTCTTTTCTTTTTTCTTTTTTTTTTTACAGAGAGGAAGGGAGAGGGATAGAGAGTCAGAAACATCGATGAGAGAGAAACATCCATCAGCCGCCTCCTGCACACCCCTGACTGGGGATGTGCCCGCCACCCAGGTACATGCCCTTGACTGGAATCACACCCGGGACCTTTCAGTCCGCAGGCTGACGCTCTATCCACCGAGCCACACCGGTTTCGGCAAGGAGGCACAGAGTGTTCTTGCAGTTAGATGAGAAGCAGCTTTAGCTGGGGAAGCAGGGGGAGGTGGGAGAGCAAAGCGGGGGGGTTGACTGAAGAGCCCTGACTTTGGGCCAAACTGGGATGGGACAGTACTGTCACCGTCTCTCTGTGCCTTTAATTTTTTTTTTTTCTAAGTATAAAGTTGAATCAGCGTCTTGGAGCTGAAAGCATTCACACACACACACACACACACACACACACACACACACACGGGATGCTCCAGGTTAGGGACCCAGGATCTTTGGGACCTTCAAGTCGATACAGTGACTCACCACCAAGAAACAATGTTGCCTTCATGGATGGACAGGTGGAGGCGGGGCCGGGAGCCCCACTCAGCGGATCAGAACCCTTGCGTTAGTGGTTACAGAGTCTTTGTGTAAAACAACCGAAGCGCCAGCCAGGGTGACTCTCGGACTGAAGGGCTACGCGTTCCATTCCCAGGTTGGATCCGGGGCCCCAGCTGGGGCGCGGGTGGGAGGCAACCAATCGGTGTTTCTCTTGATTTTTTCCTCTCTCTGCCTTCCTCTCCCTCTACAAACCAATAAAAACACATCCCCGGTGGAGGATTAAAAAAAGAATCTGCCAAAACTGGTGTGGCTCAGTGGATAGAGCATTGGTCTGCGACTGAAGGGTCCCAGGTTCGGTCCCTGTCAAGGGCACGTGCCTTGGTTGTGAGCACATCCCCAGTAGGGGTCGTGCAGGAGGCAGCTGATGGATCTTTCTCTCATCGATGTTTCTAGCTCTCTATCCCTCTCCCTTCCTCTCTGTGAAAAATCAGTAAGATATATTTTAAAGAAAGAAGAACAATCTAAGCTATAATACAGGGGAAGGCCTATCGTAACATCGTGAAAAGAGGGGTCGCTGTTGGGAAGTTGATGATGTTTTGTTGCATCGCTGAAGGGTGGCCACATCAGACCCAGCGCCCCTCCCTTTAAACAACGCTTTTTGACTCCATCCCCAGGAGAGGGTGTGCAGGAGGCAGCCAGCCGATCAATGACTCTCGTCACTGATGTCTCTCTCCCTCTCCCTTCCTCTCTCAAACCAGTAAAAATATATTTATTTAAAAACGGGGGCAGGGGGGGGGCATAGCATTCATTCCCTGTCCCCTTTCGTAGCCTCCCCCTTTCCCAGCATCCTTCACCCCGTTCCCCAATTCCCCGGCCTGGGCTTGGATGCTGCCTCCTGCCTGCTTCTCGGCCTGGGTAGCCTGCAGGAGACCTGACGCCTGGCGTCCTGTCGGTCTCGTGTGCGCCTCGAATGTGTGGTCTCCAAGGAAAAGCTGGGGGGCAGGGGGGTGGGAATGTGGGCGTTCGGTGGAGCCGCGGTGATCTGGGGGTTCCACACGGACGGTGGCCGCAGCGGGAATAGCGACTGGACACCAGCACCGGCCGGTCCTCCAGAAACTGGTGTTGCTTCTCAGCTGCTCACGGGGCCGGTCCCTTCCTGGCCTTGGTTTTGCGAGAGGGACACGTCCCAGCTGGACAGACTGCGCCCCCAGATCCCTGACAATCCCCTGTGCTGTGTCCCCACCCCCTACACACAGGTCATGAAACGGGTGCGCACCGAGCAGATTCAGATGGCCGTGTCCTGCTACCTCAAGCGCCGGCAGTACGTGGACACCGACGGACCACTGAAGCAGGGCCTGCGCCTGTCCCAGACCCCCGAGGAGATGGCGGCCAACCTCACAGGTGGGGGCGGCCGCTCCGGCCAGCGGCGGAGGGTGGGGGTGGGGGGACGCAGGACAAGGTCCCTTCCATTCCAAAGCCAGTGAAAGTACAGTGGTACCTCGAGATACGAGTTTAATTCGTTCCGTAACCTTGAGGCATGGGAAACTAGGAGACACTAGAGTCGCGAGAAACCGGTGGGTCGTGTGCAGCCGGCCAATCTGCGCGATGACTCCTACCTCAACTGTTGCTCGTATTTCAAAGCAAAAATCGCTCGCTCGACGACTCGTATCTCAAAAATCTCGTATGTTAGGGCACTCGTATCTTGAGGTACCACTGTAATGTTTTAAAATGCCACTGCTGGCCGGCCGGCATGGCTGGGTGGTTGAGTGGCGGCCCATGAACCAAGAGGCCACACAGTTAGTTCAGTTCCCGGTCAGGGCGCAGGCCCGGGCTGCGGGCTCCATCCCCAGTCGGGGGCGGCCCACCCATGATTCTCTCTCCTGTCTCCCTTTCCCTCTCCCTCCCTCTCTGAAATCGATAGAAATATCTGTTTCAAGGAATAATAATAATTCTTTTTCGGTCCCCATCCGTGTGCCCGCCCCTCAGTGCAATCAGAGTCCGGCTGTGCCAACATTGTGTCCGCGTCCCCGTGCCAGGCGGAGCCCCAGCAGTATGAGGTGCAGTTCGGGCGGCTGCGGAACTTCCTCACCGGTGAGTCCTCGGCCCAGGAGCCTCTTCCCAGTGAGAACGAGTCATGCGGCCCTCGCCGGTGTGGCCCAGTGGATGGAGCGTCGGCCTGCGGACTGAAGGGTCCCAGGTTCGATTCCAGTCGGGGGCATGTACGTTGGTGGCGGGCACATCTCCAGTGGGGGGCGTGCAGGAGGCAGCTGATGGATGTCTCTCTCTCATTGATGTTTCTGGCTCTCTGTCCCTCTCCCTTACTCTCTGTAAAAAATCTATAAAATATATTTAAAAAGAAAAGAAAGAACAAGTCATGCGGATTTTCCTCGGAGCCCGTTGCTCTCCGAGCATGGCGTTGGGTTCGAGAGGTGAAGGTAGTTTTACCACTTGCCCCAAACGTGGGCTCTGTAGAATTTCTGAGAGCGTTAAAGGTCAAGGTTAAAATATGCAAGGATGAGGGCTCTGGATGTATTTTTGTGGTGTTGTGTTTTTTTTTATATATTTTTTATTGATCTCAGGAAGGGAGAGGGAAAGATAGAAACATCAAGGTTGAGAGAGCATCATGGATCTGCTGCCCCTGCACGCCCCACAATGGGGATGGAGCCCATACCCTGGGCCTGTGCCCTGACCTGGAACTGAACCTCGACCTCCTGGTTCCTAGGCCGAGGCCCAACCCCTGAGCCACGCCGGGGTGGCTAATCGATGTTTAATAGAAATCACAAAGTACTCGTGATCCGTTTTGAAGCATCAGTGTACCACAGAAAAATACACTCTGCCCTGGCTGATGGGCTCCGTGGATTGGGCATCATCCTGGCTTCTATTTCAGTCACTGGCCTCAGAAAATAGGGTATTTTTTGTCCGAAATCAGTTTGGCTCAGTGGATAGAGCGTCGGCCTGCGGACTGAAAGGTCCCAGGTTGGATTCCAGTCAAGGGCATGTACCTTGGTTGCAGGCACATCCTCAGTAGGAGGTGTGCAAGAGGCAGCTGATGGATGTTTCTCTCTCATTGATGTTTCTAACTCTCTTTCCCTCTCTCTTCCTCTCTGTAAAAAAATCAGTAAAATATATTTTAAAAAAAGAAGAAAATAGGGTCCTGACACCCTGTTGGGTTGCGGGGAGGAGGGGGCTCCCTGGGAGACCTCCCCCTCCCTCTCGCTCTGTGCTGAGATGATGCTGACCGCCAGGCCCCCCCCCCCTTCTCGCCGCAGACTCCGACTCCCAGCACAGCCACGAGGTGATGCCCCTGCTGTACCCCCTCTTCGTCTACCTCCACCTGCACCTGGTCCAGAACAGCCCCAAGAGCGCGGCCGAGAGCTTCTTCAGCCGCTTCCACGGCATGTTCCTGCAGAACGCCGGCCAGAGGGACGTGGTGGAGCAGCTGCAGGCCACGCAGACGCTGCAGGACATCCTGTCCAACCTCAAGCTGCGCGCCTTCCTGGACCACAAGTACGTGGTGCGCCTGCAGGAGGACAGCTACCACTTCCTGATCCGCTACCTCCAGAGCGACAACAACGCCGCGCTCTGCCGCGTCCTCACGCTGCACATCCACCTGGACGTGCAGCCCGTCAAGAGGACCGACTACCAGCTCTACGCCGGCGGCGGCGGTGGCGGCGGCGGCGGCGGCGGCTGCGGCTCCGGCTCCTCCTCCCGGGGCGAGGGCGGCGGGGGCGGCGGCCTGGAGCCCGCCGACGTGCCGGGCCCCACGATCCTGCAGAACGAGGCCGCCCTGGACACGCTGCAGGAGAGCATCCGGCGCGTCAAGGAGGGCCCGCCCTCGCTCACCACCATCTGCTTCTACGCCTTCTACCACACGGAGCAGCTGCTCAACGCCGCCGAGATCGCCCCCGACGGCACGCTGCTGGCCGCCGGCTTCGACAACTCGTGCGTCAAGCTCTGGAGCCTCCGCCCCAGGAAGCTGAAGGCCGAGCCGCACCGCGTGGACGTGTCCCGCATCCGCCTGGCCTGCGACGTCCTGGAGGAGGAGGTAGGGGCGTCCTTCCTTCCTGTGCGCTCAGGATATTCTTCCCCCCGGCGGGAGTGAGCACCCACAGGGGGGTCTTCTGGGCTGGTCACCCTCGTCTGTCCGACGGCAAACCAGGCTGTGTGACCTGCAGCCGTTGAGCTCTGCCCATGCCCAACCTTTGAGGAGATGGAGATTATTATTGTGTTTTGAATGTATATTTTTATTGGTGTCAGAGAGGAAGGGAGAGGGGGAGAGAGAAACATCCAGGAGGAGAGAGACACCAATCAACCGCCTCCTGCACGCCCCACAGTGGAGATGTGCCCGCAAGCAAGGTACATTCCCCCAACCGGAATCGAACCCAGGACCCTTCAGTCCGCAGGCCGACGCTCTATCCACTGAGCCACACTGGTCTCGGCGAGTCCCTTTCTTCTTTTAATCGTCCTCCCCTGAGGATATGTTCCCATTGATTTTTAGAATTTTGGGGGGGAATCAGACCTGGGACCCTTCAGTCTGAAGGCCGACGCTCTATCCACTGAGCCACACCGGTTTCAGCTATTATTGTGTTTTTTTTTTTAATATAGATTTTGATTGATTTCAGAGAGGAAGAGAAAGAGGGAGCGAGAGAGAAATATCCATATTGAGAGAGAATCATGTATTGGCTGCCTCCTGCACGGCCCCTAGTGGGGATCAAGCCCACAACCTGGGCATGTGCCCTGGTCAGGAATTGAATTGTGACCTCCTGGTTCATAAATCAACGCTCCACCACCGAGCCACGCCGGCCAGGCTCTCCCACAGTTCTTATATAAACTTCCCGGAGTAGAGCAGTGAGTCATGCTTGAACTTTTAAAGTGTGTTGTAACCTCTTTGGAAAGGAGAACGCTGATATTCTTGGTCACGGTAGAACCGTAAGCTCCCAAATGCCAACATTTTTTGTTTGCTTGTTTATTTGAATATATTTTTATTGATTTCAGAGAGGCAGGGAGAGGGACAGAGAGTTAGAAACATCGACGAGAGAGAAACATCCATCAGCTGCCTCCTACACACCCCTCACTTGGGATGTGCCCGCAACCAAGGCACATGCCCTTGACCGGAATCGAACCTGGGACCTTCCAGTCCGCAGACCGACGCTCTATCCACTGAGCCACACCGGTTTCAGCGTGCGTGCCATTTATTGAGGATCGCGCCTTTCTGGCTTACTGTGCTGATAGGCCCGGGGTTAGTTGGGGCTGCACTGCTACAGCGGTTCTGTATTCATCGTGCATGGAGCCCCACCGGCGCGGCTCTGTGGTGGAGCATCAACCTGGGAACCAGGAGGTCACCGTTCGATTCCCGGTCAGGGCACAGGCTCGGGTTGTGGGCTCCATCCCCACTGTGGGATGTGCAGAAAGCGACCAGTCCATGATTCTCTCTCATTGTTGATGTTTCTGTCTGTCTCTCCCTCTCCCTTCCTCTCTGAAATCAATTTATATATATTTATACACACACACACACACACACACTAGAAGCCTGATGCACGAAATTCATGCACAGGGCTAGGCCTCACAGCCCCTGGCTTTGTCTGGAAGGTCATCCAGATGGTCGTTCTGCTGTTAGCTGTCCGGCCCAATTTGCACATTAGGCTTTTTTTTTATTACAGAACAACAGTGTGGTCGGCAAACCCTGGCTCGCCAGCCACAGGCAGCTCTCTGGCCCCTAGAGGGCAGCTCTTCCACAAAATACCAGGCCCGGGCAAGTCTTATTTTGAAGAAGTGCTGTGAGAACACTCAAGGGGCCAAAGAGCCGCAGTTTGCTGACCCACTGTGATAGATGATGTTTTAAATCATGAGACTGAGACCACGTCTGTGCAGGCGTGGGCGCAGGGACGCGTCAGGATTGGTCTCGGGGGGCTAGAAACGGAGTCTCGTGGCCTCTGAGGCAGCCAACCCTGGCACACCCCCGGGACGAAAGAACTGAGGACTGAACATACACTCCAAAGCAGTGGTTCTCAACCTTCCTAAGGCCGCAGCGACCCTTGCATACAGTTCCTCATGGGGTGGTGACCCCAACCATGAAATGTTGCTACTGTGATGCATCGTGATGTCAATATCTGCATTTTCCGATGGTCTTAGGCGACCCCTGTGAAGGGGTCATTTGACCCCCAAAGGGGTCGCCACCCACAGATTGAGAACCGCTGTTCAAAGGGGACTCTTTTTCGGGGCACCGGGCGGGGTGGGGAGGGAAAGGGGTGGCTTTCAGCAGAGGCTGCCGTTCCATCGGCTTTAGAAATCCGTCAGCCTCAACCCAAGGGTAAGACCCGCCGACATCACCCCGTAAACAGCCCCGTGTGTCTGTAGCTTTCGGTTTGCTAAACGGGGGGAAGGGAAGCGGGGATGCACAGATTTCCTGGGGTGGCCCTTGAGAGCGAGACCCCGTCACGTACCGGGTGGCTGCTATTTCCCAAGCAGGGCCCCCCTCTCCCCTACCCCCTGCCCCCCACCCCAGGGTTTTGCTTCCTCCGGCGACCACTAAACCTCTCTCCTTCTGTCCCCTCCTCGGCCCGGCCGCCCGCCCGCCCAGGAGGAGGAGGAGGAGGCGGCGGGCACGGAGATGAAGACGCTGCGGGGCCACTGCGGGCCCGTGTACAGCACGCGCTTCCTGGCCGACAGCTCGGGGCTGCTGTCCTGCTCGGAGGACATGTCCATCCGCTACTGGGACCTTGCCACCTTCACCAACACCGTGCTGTACCAGGGCCACGCCTACCCGGTGTGGGACCTGGACATCAGCCCCTACAGCCTGTACTTCGCCAGCGGCTCGCACGACCGCACGGCGCGCCTGTGGTCCTTCGACCGGACGTACCCGCTGCGCATCTACGCGGGCCACCTGGCCGACGTGGACTGCGTCCGCTTCCACCCCAACTCCAACTACCTGGCCACGGGCTCCGCCGACAAGACGGTGCGGCTGTGGAGCGCCCAGCAGGGCGGCTCCGTGCGGCTCTTCACCGGCCACCGCGGGCCCGTGCTGTCGCTCGCCTTCTCGCCCAACGGCAAGTACCTGGCGTCGGCGGGCGAGGACCAGCGGCTCAAGCTCTGGGACCTGGCCTCGGGCAGCCTGTACAAGGAGCTGCGCGGCCACACGGACAACATCACGGGCCTGGCCTTCAGCCCCGACAGCAGCCTGGTGGCCTCGGCCTCCATGGACAACTCGGTGCGCCTCTGGGACATCCGCAACAGCTTCTGCGGCGCGGCGCCCGACGGCTCCTCGGGCGAGCTGGTGGGCGTGTACACCGGCCCCGCCAGCAACGTGCTGAGCGTGCAGTTCATGGCCTGCAACCTCCTCCTGGTCACCGGGATCACGCAGGAAAATCAGGAACATTGATTCGCTTCTTTATTTTTTATTTTTGTTTTTATTTTTTAACCCTCCCCGGTGACGGACCGGGCCGCCTCTTCCCGATGGAATCACGGACTGACTGTGAAAGACTCCCTCCCCCCCCCCGCCTCTTCCCGGGGCCCCTTTCTCACTACCCCGCCGGCCCCCAAGTGTCGAGGACGTGGGAGTGTGGGGCGGGGAATGGGGTGCGGACAGGTGGCGGTGAGAAGCAAACTCGAGATCAAGAATGGAGGGAGATGCTCTGAAGGTGAGGGAGCGGCGCATTCTTCTAAAGACGCCCCCCTCGCCCGTGTCCCCGCGAGAGCACGTCCTGTATGCCTGTCTCCTTCCCCCCCACTTTGTGGCACCTGCAGGGGGCCCGCTTTGGTCCCAAGAGGGGCCCCCCAGGTCGCAGCCGCTGGCCGGAATGCAGGGCTGGGGACGAGGGGGCGAGGATCATCCTGAGAAAGGCCTCCCCTGACCCCCGACCCCCGCAGAGAGCAGGGTTTTTATTGTAATTAGAGTAATTATTATTATTATTATTATTATTATGGAGAAGGGGGAGCCTCTGTGCTCCCCGCCTTCAGGTGTGGCCCCTGGCACCGCCTCCGATGCTTGGCACGCCAAGGTTCAGGGAATGCAGGGGCTCCGGGAGCGCAGTGTCTTGTGGGGAAAGGAAGGACTTCGGGGTGACCGGGGTTGGGGAGGGGGGGTTACCTCCCCCTTCCCCCCCACGTGTTCCTAGAAGTGGGTGCATCCCGTGCAGTGATGGTGGGAAAGCAAGATCTCCCGGCTCACTTCTGTGAACCAGTGCCCGCTCCTTCCCTGCCCCCCCACCGCCCCCCGAAATGTCAGAAAGAAATGAAAATAATGTGAGGTGATCGGTCCAGAAGCAGCGTCAGAGGGGCCACTTTTTCAGCCTTTTCGCTCCTTGAGGCCCCTGCTCCCGCCTCCCGCACCGCAGCGGCGGCCTGACGAACGCTTTTTTGAGACAAACTGTAAGTACGAGTGCACGCGTCTTAAAACCCCACCGCCCCCCGCCCCGAGGATAACTCGAGGCCTGATTGATGGGAAAAAAGGATTAAATCTTTCTGGGGGGTTTTGTGTGTATGTGTGTGTGTGTGTGTGTGCTTTTTTTTTTTTTTTTCCAGAAAAAAGAGAGTTATTTTGTATTTTGTTTTCTATTAAAATGTATTTAGTTTCCCAAAAAAAAGAAAAAGTGTGGGCATCTCATTTAAGCTGTGAGGAGAGGCAGGGCGGCCTCTCTCTCTCTCTCTCCAGGGGGAGCCAGCGCCCTGGCCAGACCAGCCCCTCGGGGGCGCCTTGCTCCGCTCTGTACCCCGCTCTGTGCCGCCGCCCGCTCAGCTTGCTTGGCATCACGCTTCCTCCACAGCCATGCCGCTCACCGATCGCAATTCATCCCGTGTTTGCGCCCCCGATGGCCAGCCGCAGACAACATCCGTGTCGCCCCATTTATGAAATCACCAGGGGGTGTGACTTCATGAACTCCCACTAATGGATGGAACCGTTTCCAGGGAAAAAGACTCAGTCAGAGATAATTCAGTGACGCCAGAATTCCTACCGTGTGCTTCCCGATGCGTGATTTTTCTGGCCAGGACCTGAGAAAGACCAGGAGGAGGTGGTCTCGGGAGACTCTAGAATTCTGTGCCAAAAACAAACAAAAACAAAAAAAAAACAAACATTTTTTTTTACTTGAGCCCAAGGTGCTAACAGGACATGTTTCTTATAGATAAATAAAAAAAATATATATATATATTTGAGACATTGCAAGAAAGGATCCTTTGGCAACTTAAGTATCGCCTTCCAACGTGGCCTGCAGGAAAAGCCTAGAATGTTCTGAGGGACTCCCTCCCGCCGGACAGATGGATGGTCCGGCGTGTTGCTAGAAAGAATGAAATTCTCCAGCTGGACCGAGGCATTCTCAGAAAGTGGAAATGCCACGTCATCTGGGAGCTTTTGGGTTTCGTTACGTTTTTTTTAACGCAGAACCTTCTTTGCTGAAACACAGAAATAAATGTATAGGCCGGCCCGTCTTCCCCTTTTCGATCATGTATGTATATATACTTTGTGATTTCAATGGAAGCTCTTAATGATTTGCATATTTGGCCTTTTTTTCTTTCTCTCTTTCTTTCTTTTCTTTCCCGAGCTCATTTTATTGTGGGGTCATCAAACTTGCTACCACGCCCCTCACAACTTTCCCCCAAATCTTGGAAATCGTATGAGGGGGTGTATGTGTGTGTGTGTGTGTGTCTTGCGTGCCCACGAGGGTGTACAGAGAACGCGAGCGCCCCCTCCAGGTTGCTCTCTGCAGTTGGAGTTTGTCTGCAGGGCAGCTCTGTGGTGTGGACAGGATTGGGTGATGATGCTACCACCATTTTTGTATGGAAAATAACCTAAAGCCTAAAAAAAAAAGCTATATAATTTATTTTTCTGGAATAAAGAAACTTTAGAATATTCAGTTATTTTGAACCACAATGATAAATCTGTGCTGTGTGTTAGGGTGTGGGTGGGGAGGCAGCTGAAATAACCTGACACTGACAGGCTCAGTACATCCAATGGTAGAAACTTTTTTAATTTTAGCCGTCGACTGGGCCGAAAAGGAAGAAGAGAACAAGAGAAAACGGTGAAAAGTGTTTAAATTCCAGGTCTGGCTTCTAAGGAGACTAGCTTTTCATCTGTTTTGTTCGTGTATTTAAAAAGAAAAAAGTCTTGGTTGTATTTAAAAAAACACAAAAAGGTATTTTCTTGAGTATGGAGGCTTCTCATGTTGCTGTTGCCCAGACTGGTCTTTATGGATTAAAAAACTTAGTCTGTACTTGAACTCGGCTCTTTCCGTTGCATGTTTTGGAAAGGGGTCCCTTCCCTGCCTGCCACGGCCGCTGGCTAGCTAGGTGCTTTGTTTGCGTCCTTCCTGGACTGCCGTCCCTGGGAGCTCCCTTGTCACCCTCAGGGAGGACAAGAAGCCACAGGTGGGGCTGGCCTGGCAGTCAGGCCAGCCGCTCTCAAATTTCCACCAGAACAAGTCCCCTTTGAACTTGACACCTGTCGGCCACTGAACAAAAACCTAAGGAGCGTCTGTCCACTCAGGGCTAGATGTAACTGCTTGGTGCAGTGGTTCTCAACCTCCCTAAGGCCGGAACCCTTGCATACAGTTCCTCTTGGGGTGGTGACCCCCAACCATGACATGTTGCTACTGTGATGCATCGTGATGTCAATATCTGCGTTTTCCGAGGGTCTTAGGCGACCCCTGTGAAAGGGTCGTTTGAACCCCCCCCCCAAAGGGGTCGCGACCCAGAGGTTGAGAACCCCTGGCTTGGTGCAACCACGCCTCTGCCCAGGGCCCTCTCTGTCTTTCTGGGGGCAGGGTTTCTGGAAGTTCTGCTTGCTGGCTCAGAATTCACAGGCAACCTTCCCTTGCTTTGCTGTTGTTTTTTGTTTTGTGTTTTTTTTTACTAATCCATTCCCGTCTAAGTGGTTCTCAACCTTCCTAATGCCGGGACCCTTTAAGACAGCTCCTCATGTGGTGGTGACCCCCAACCATAAAATTATTTTCGTTGCTACTTTCATAACTGTAATTTTGCTACTGTTGTGAATCGTAATGTAAATATCTGTGTTTTCTGATGGTCTTAGACGACCCCTAGGATGGGGTCCAAGGACCCCCCCCCCCCGAAAGGGGTCGCGACCCACAAGGTTGAGAACCGCTGCCTTAGAGCATTTTTTTGCCCTTCTCCGAGGCCAAGCAGTTTTTTTAAATATTTTTTTTTTTATTGATTTGAGAGAGGAAGTGGGGAAAGAGAAACATCCATGAGGAGAGAGAATCGTGGATCCCTTGCCCTTCTGCACTCCCCACACTGGGAATGGAGCCCACAACCCAGGCCTATGCCCTGACCGGGAATCGAACCCTGACCTCCTGGTTCCTAGGTTGATGCTCAACCCCTGCTGAGCCACGCCGGCCGGGCAAATTTTAATCCTAATTTCTACCAAGGTAGAGAGACGTTTTCCTTCTTTTCAAGTGGGAATAGTCATTCGCATCACTAGGATCGCTTTCCCCCCCACGACCCTGAAATAAGATCCAGCAGGGAGCACCCCTCAGCTTACAGATGCCCCCCCAAACAAGGTCTCCTCCAGCTTTCCTGGCGCGTGTGTTAACGCATGGCACCCAGACAGGTCTCCATTCGGAGCAGCCAGAGCGCCACGACCACGTGTGCATCTGCACTTAAGCTCAGGTTATAAACTCATCTCCTCGCCAACCACCTCCTCCATCCTCCATCCACAACGCCTTTCAGAACAGAGCCGCCCTGCTGCAGCGACGTTCCCTCCAGCAGAGATACTGCGCCTCGGCCCTGGAGACGCGGGGTGACAGCACCTGTCCCCCCCAACTGGATCCCCGAGGAAGGACCCGCACACGCCGCCCGCTCAGCCCAGCTCCCAATCCTGCAGCCGCATCCTCCCGCGCCCGGCGTCCTGTGATTGGCGTCTGCGCGCTCCGCCCCACCTCCTCAACCCCGCCCCTTCCGCCGGCGTGAGAAAGGGCTCACGCCGCTCCGAGTTCTGAGCGGGAGCGGACGGAAAAGCGTGAAAAAGCTCCTCCGGGCGCGCCACTGCGCAGGCGTGGCGGTGCTCCCCCGCTTCCGGGCCGGGTCCCTGCCAGACGGCGCAGGTGGTGGGCGGGCCCCTCGGCTGCCCGGAGGAGGGCGCCCGGGTTCGGTGAGGTGCTTCCTGGGTGGGGGGGGAGGGCGGGGTGCGGCCGAGGGGGCGCCGGCCCGATGCCGCGGGTGACGGCGGGTGACAGCGGGCGGGGCGGCGGGCGGCGCCCAGGGCACGCCCTCCGCTCGGCCCGGCCGGCAGGGTCCTCGTCGGGCGCCGTGCGCGCGGGGCCGGGCGGGCGGGCGCAGACCTGCGACTCGGACGCGGCGCCATGCGCGGCGGCGGGCCGCTCGCCTGGCCGCTGCGCCTGCTCGTGAGGCGGGGCCCGCTGCCCTGCGCGTGGACCCCGGCCGCCCGCGCCCCCGTGTCCCGGCCGCTGCCCACCGGCCTGGGGCCGCCCCCGCCGCGGCTCTGGTGCGCCGGGCCCGGCCCCCTCGCCGCGCGCAGCTGCCCGGGTGCGGGTCGTCCTGGCGGCGGCGGAGCGGGCCTGGCGCGGCTCCTGGAGCTGCGGGCGCGGCCCCCCGGGCCCCCCGGGCGCCCCGGGTCGCCTCCCCGCCTCCCGCGCGCCCTGCTCTCCGGAGGCCCAGCCCGCGCGGGGGGCGAGGCCTGGAGGCGCGGACCGGCGGTGCCGGCGACCTCGGCGGCGGCGGGGGCGCCCGGGGACGAGTCGCGGCTGCGCCCCGCGGCGCCCGGGCGCTCCGAGGCCAAGAAGCTGCTGGAGCTGGCGTACCCCGAGCGCCGGAGACTCGCAGGTAGGACCTGCCCCGTCCCCGTCCCCGTCCCCTTCCCGTGCAAGCGCGCGCGTGGTCCCGGCCGCTTGCAGCCCCGCGAGGAGAGTGCAGGGGTCGGTGAACCTCTTTCCTGGGGGGGTTTGGGACCCACAAGTGCTGGACGGAGCGGCTCAGGCCACCGTGGGTGCCCGGCGAGCTGGGCACCTGCTTCCAGGCTTCGCTTTACGGCTGTGGTGTGTCCGCCGGACCCGGGATCCGGGGTTATCCGAGGGGCTGGGCGTGGGGTGTCTCCCTGGAAAGTCTCAGAATCAGACAGGTTTTCTTCCCCTCTCCCAAAGCTCTTATTTTTTAAAAATAATGGAAACTCGAGCCAATAACGGAGCTGGTTTGCATGAGGCGCCTGCACTGATTTCCTGGGACAGGACTTGCGTTGTGGAGGCAGCGTTACTACAGCAAGTTTTATGTGGTTTTTTTAAATATATTTTATGGGTTTTTTACAGAGAGGAAGGGAGAGGGATAGAGAGATAGAAACATGGATGAGAGAGAGACATGGATCAGCCGCCTCCTGCACACCCCACACTGGAGATGAGCTCGCAAGCAAGGTACATGCCCCTGACCGGAATTGAACCCGGGACCTTTCAGTTCACAGGCCGACGCTCTATCCACGGAGCCACACCGGTCTCGGCACTACAGCAGTTTTGCCTCTTGAAGCAGACCCATCGCAGCCTCTTCCATTCGCCCCACTGCTTTGCACCCCCGGGGATGGGGGTGGGGGATGATCAGTAGGAAGTTGCTTTGCTCTTTTCAGAGCATTCAGCCCTGAATGGGTAAAGTCGAGAGAAGTTTGGCCCTGGCCCATTTGGCTCAGCGGGAAGAGCAGAGCGTGGGTCTGGGGACTGCAGGGACCCCGGTTGGATTCTGGTCAAGCAAGGGCAGGTAACCTGGGCTGCAGGCTGGATCCCCGGCTCTGGTTGTGGCTTGGGCAGAGGCAGGCAGTATCTCTCTCTCTCTCTCTCTCTCTCTCTCTCTCTCTCTCTCTCTGGCAAAGGCAGGCAATCTATATATATCTCTCTGTCTCTCTCAAAATTAATGGGACAATATCCTCAGGTGAGGATTGACAACAAAGTAAGAGATAAATCAATAAAACTCCAGAAGTTTTGAGAAACGACAGATCACAACCCAACTAAATCAAAAGTCATTTGACCCAAAACCGGTTTGGCTCAGTGGATAGAGACTCGGTCTGCGGACTGAGGGGTCCCGGGTTCGATCCCGGTCAAGGGCATGTGCCTTGGTGGTGGGCACATCCCCGGTGGGGAGGTGTGCAGGAGGCAGCTGATGGATGTTTCTGTCTCATCGATGTTTCTAACTCTCTATCCCTCTCCCTTCCTCTCTGTAAAAAATCAATAAAATACATTTAAAAAAAGTAATTTGAAGATCTATAAAGAGAATGAACGTTTTTAGAAAACAAAATCCAGATGAACAAGACAATTTTCTGTAGCTCCTCATTTTCAGGCATGAGAGAATTAGGAAAAGCTTTAAATGCACATTTTTTAGGTTTCTCTAAATCTTTCTTTTCTTTCCTTTTTTTTTTTTTTAATTGACTTCAGAGAGGAAGGGAGAGGGGAGGGAAACATGAATGAGAGCAAATCATTGGGATTTGAGCCCGCAAACTGGACACGGGGAATGGAACCCCGACCTCCTGATTCACAGGCCGATGCTCAGCCACTGAGCCACGCTGGTTGGGCAGAAATCTCCGTGTCTTTCGTTGGGGGTGTCCTGGGGGAGCAGAAAGAAGCGGGGGTTTCTGTTCCTGCGGGGGCTTCCCGTGAGTGGGGTGATCACGGGGCTGGAGGAGACACAGGTGCCTCTGTGGGGAGGGCTTGCAGAGAGGCCTGTGAGGCTCCGGGGGAAACCCTTGAAACGGGTGAGCACCCCACATTCTTTGCTGCCAAACCATTGCCTTAGCCAGGGTCCTCCACACAGGGGGGCTGGTGACTTGGGGGGTTGGTGCTGGGGACATTACCTCCCGCTGTCAGAGCTTGGGGGCGTTCTTGGTATCACCAAGGTGCAGAGAGGATCAGTTCACCACTTGGTGGCATGCAGATTTTGATGGAGATCAAGATCCTTGTGCCCGTGGCCAGTGTGGCTCAGTGGTTGGGCGTTGACCTAGGAACCAGGAGGTCACGGGTCCATTCCAGGTCAGGGCACAGCCCCGGTTATGGGCTCCATCCCCAGTGTGAGGCGTGCAGGAGGCAGCCGGTCCATGATTCCCTCTCATCGTGGATGCTTCTCTCTCCCCCCTTCTCTGAAATCAATAAAAGCATTTTTAAAAGGGAGAATTTTGAAACGAGGAAACTCTCGTGGACTGAGCTGGCTGGGCGAGCCGCTGTTCCCCTCCTCTGTCCCCCTCCCCTTCTCAGCAGGGGGCCCAGGGCCGCTGCGACCAGGCCCAGGTTGGGGCCTAAATGTCGAGACCCTGACCCCCCCCCCAAGGGAGTGGCCCCCTTTCCTTTCTCCCTGCAACGGGGAGCAGGTGTGCGGAAACGCAGTTTTATCTTGTGTCTGAGGTCTTCGACATCAGGAAGGTTTTCTGGTGCCCGCACGGGCTCAGCCTGCCCCGCTCCTGCCCTCTTACCTTCTCGTGCCCTCTTAGCAGGCTCCCACATGCCCGCCACGCTGCTAGGTTAAGACAGCGCTAGCCACGGCCAGACCTGTGCCTCCTTTCACTTAAAGAAGGGAGTTGTGTTGCTATGCCACCTGAATAACTGTGAACGTAGACTGTGAGGAAGTCAGTTGCCTTGTACACCAATTAAAAAATATATTTATAAACATAACAAATACATATGGTATCTTACGAGGGAATCTGACCAAAAAAACACACCCTCATTAGAACATCTGGTTTCCTCAGAACTCGTTCGATAAGAAATATGGAAGCCAGCCTGGGTGTCAGCATTAGTGGGGGTCAGAGGAAGTGAGGGATCATCCTCAATATGTAACTTATCTGCATAGGAGCAGTCCCAGAGGTTGGCACCTGTATTTCAAGTGCTGGAGATAAAGAGCGGTGTGTGTGTGTGTGTGTGTGTGTGTGTGTGTGTGTGTATGCACCTGCTTTTTAATCCAGAGGCCACAGCTGAGTTGAAGAGAAGGAATTCCACTGTTTCTGTGCTAATTTTTAGAAAAACGAATGTTAAAAAAAAAACAACTTTTTAAAAAATTCAGCTGCCCGCTTGAAGAATGGTATTTTCAACCGTTGGCAGCAGTTTTTGAAAATGCCACCCGGACGGCTTGCCGGGACACTGTGATCTTAAGTCCCCTGTTCCAGGACCCCCTGTCTGACGTGTCGCAGATGTGTGCGGAGACAGGCATGTTCGCCGGACTCCCGTGCCCCACCCCCAACCCCCCCGCTCCGCGGCACCCCAGGTGCAGGGATGATGCCCACTATCTCTGCTCCGCCCGGCCCGCCAGGCACTTCCCGCTGATAGCCTCCGCCTTATCCCCGCGGCCAGGGCGCCTCTGATGCGGGGCTCCCCAGGAGCGGCGTGGGCTGAGGGGATAGGAGCCCCCGGCTGCACCTGGCCGATAGGAGAGCCAGCCTGCGAGCCGGGCGGAGCAGAGGGGCAGAGAGCTGGGCCTTATGTGAGCCAGGGGCCCCTTAGGTTCCTGGGAGATTATAAGGGGGCTGCCAGCCGGGGGGGCCCTGGGTGCTGGGCTGCTGTGTGAAGAGCAGCTGCCTTCCAGTGGCAGGTACATCCACCACCCCCACCCCCCACATGCACATTTGGGATCTATGGGAGGAGGGGTCCTGGGGGCGGGGGAGGCCTGGGAGGTGCCTCTCGCTTTAACTCCCGATAAGGGCTCCTGTGTGTGGCCTAGATTAGGGCCGTTCTTGGAAGCCGGTGGCCGCAGGAGCGCTGGCTGAGTCTGCAGTTGGGTGCTATGCAGACAGACCGGGAAGGGGCCGACACCATCAGGCCAAGCCTGTGGGCGCAGCAGGCGGGCAGAGAGCGGGCAGTGCCCAGGGCGGCCGCTCCCCGGCCCAGGCCGGGTGGGCAGAGGTGCTGGCCAGGACACAGATCACAGACCACCCCAGAACGCCAGGCGTGCCTCTGCTGGGGAATGCCGTGTTTCCCAGAGAACCCCTTGCTTTAAGTGTAGAAGCTACCCCAGATTTGGAAAGGACTTAGTGTGGAAAGAGTAAAATACCGATACTTTTTATCTTGATGACACGCTGATTTATATTTTTGGATAGTTTGGTTCAAATAAAATGCATTGCTAAAATTAATTTTACCTGTCCCTTTTATTCTTTTTTAAAAAAATCTTTGTTGTTGAACAGAATCTTTATTGTTGAAAAACCTTTCTTACTAGTATATGCCCCTTTTCCCCCCTGCATTGACCCTGCCATAAAGACAGCATGCAGCCCGAGCTGGTGTGGCTCAGTAGATAGAGCGTCGGCCTGCGGACTGAAGGGTCCCAGGTTCGATTCCAATCAAGGGCACGTACCTGGGTTGTGGGCTCCATCCCCAGTGTGGAGCGTGCAGGAGGCAGCCAATTAGTGATTCTCTTTCATCATTGATGTTTCTATCTCTCTCTCTCTCTTCTCCCTTCCTCTCTGAAATCCATAAAAATATGTGTGTGTTTTTTAAAAAAAGAAGACAGCATGCGGGCATGCTCTTCCCGGTGTGACGAGAACATGCTGAGTTACCCGGCCTGACCTGCCTCGGGGCCAGCAAGTGCCACAGTCCCCGGCGGGCCTCCCTGTTGTCTCTGTGGCCCAGGCGCCCGCCCCCTGGCACCGGCTCACGGTTGGGCCTTGCGCCACACCTGCCGGGGCTCGGGCCTCTGCTCTGCCGATTCCGCTCTGACCCTGCCCGGTTCCCGGCACTCTGCTTCCTGCGGCCTCTCAGCCCCGCGTGTCTTCACTTCCTTCCCCGCCCAGCCTCCGTGCTTGGTCCCCAAAAGCTGTCACGTGAAGACAGGACTGTCCCACGTGTGTGAATGCCCGTGCCACCTTCCGATGCGGACGTAGAGTGTTGGCATTCTAGACTCATCAGAGAGCTAGTGTGAGCTAGAGACGAAGAATCAGTCCTAACCGGTGTGGCTCAGTGGATAGAGCGTCGGCCTGCGGACTAAAGGGTCCCAGGTTCCATTCCGGTCAAGGGCAGGGACCTGGGTGGCGGGCACATCCCCAGTGGGGGGCGTGCAGGAGGCAGCTGATCGATGTCTCTCTCTCATCGATGTTTCTGGCTCTCTATCCCTCTCCCTTCCTCTCTGTAAAAAATCAATAAAATATATTAAAAAAAGAAAAGGAAAGAAAAGAAGGATCAGTTAAATGCCAAGGAGTAGCCATGGGGAGCCTGAATGTGGGGGAAAATGCCATCTGAGATAAACACCCAGGTCAAGAGGCAGGAAGGAGGGGCCGGGGGGAGCACTGGGGTTCTAGCAGGGGGTGGGGAGAGGCATGGTCGGGTCCGGGTGACACAGGGCACGGTCACCCTCCTCGTTCTGCCCTGGGCCCATGGGTTCCTCCTGCCGCCGGGGCAGGCGCCGCAGGGACGGCCGCCCCCGCCCGGGAGCTGAGAGCTGCCCGTGTCTTCCAGCCGCCGTCGGGTTCCTGGCCGTGTCCAGCGTCATCACCATGTCGGCGCCCTTCTTCCTGGGGAAGATCATCGACGTCATCTACACCCACCCCGGCGGCGACTACAGCGACAGCCTGACCCGCCTCTGCCTGGCGCTCAGCGGCGTGTTCCTGTGCGGGGCGGCGGCCAACGCCGTCCGTGTCTACCTCATGCAAACCTCAGGTCAGCGCCCTCCGCCCGCCCGCCCGGGAGCACCGAGGGGGGCCGAGGGAGTGTCTCTGGCTGCGAACCCCGGGCTCTTCCTCTCTTCTGCATCACATTCAGTCGGCGGCCCGGCCGGCGTGGCTCCGTGGTTGAGCGTCACCCTATGTATGAACCAGGAGGTCCCAGTTCGATTCCAGGTCAGGGCACAGGCCTGGGTTGCAGGCTCCATCCCCAGGGTGGGGCCTGCAGGAGGCAGCTGATCAGTGATTCTCTCTCATCACTGATGTTTCGCTCCCTCTCCCTCTCCCTTCCTCTCTGACATCCATACAAATATATTTAAAAAGAAACAACATTCGATAGAGACACTGCCCAGCGGCCGGCATGACTCAGTGGTGTGTGTCCACCTAGGAACCAGGAAGTCACGGTTCAATTCCCGGTCAGGGCACAGGCCCCAGGTTGTAGGCTCCATCCCCAGGGTGGGGCCTGCAGGAGGCAGCTGACCAGTGATTCTCTCTCCTCGTGGATGTTCCTTTCTCTCCCTCTCCCTTCCTCTCTGACATCCATACAAATATATTTAAAAAACAACATTCAGTAGGGACACAGCCCGGTGCTGGAGCTGTGCTTGTGTCAGCTCCGCACCTCTCCCTCCCCCTCCAACCCCCGCCTCGTTTTGTGGGACTGGGATCAGGCTGTTTCCCGGGAGGTTTGAGAGCCGGCTGGCGCCAGAGCGGGGCCTCCATCCTCCTCCTCCTCCTCCTCCACTTGGGCAGCTGGTGATGCCGGGGCAGCGTGTCTGTGTCCGGCCAGGTGGCGCACAGTCATGAAGCGCCCGGACACCCGGCTGCCCGGCGGTCGCTTGCCGTGGAGGTAATAAAACAAACACTCTGTGGATAATTAACCAGCCACCGCCGTTCGGAAGCTCAGGGCAGAACCGTTGCCGGGAGGGACACCATCAGCTTTGGAGCCATCACAGCAGTAAAACGTCTCTGTCAATGGTTTGGAGGATCTCAGTCTCGCTGTATTTACACGGTCCCCGGAGCCTCTCCCCCACCTCCGGGCTGCGCTCACTCAGGGGGGGTAATGCTCGTTTCTGGCAGCTTCCTGCCCAGCTGCCAGGGCCCCCCCGAGTGTCCCCCAGGGTCACCAGGGCAGCAGCCGGGCCTCCGAGGCTGCAGGCGGAGAGGCGATGAGCTCGGGCCGCCACCGTGTCTGCCGGGAGCCGGGACCCTGGCTGACCGGCCCCGCTGGCTCTCGCAGGGCAGCGCATCGTGAACCGGCTGCGGGCCTCCCTCTTCTCCTCCGTCCTGAGGCAGGAGGTGGCCTTCTTCGACAAGACGCGCACCGGCGAGCTGATCAACCGCCTGTCCTCGGACACGGCGCTCCTGGGCCGCTCGGTGACGGAGAACCTCTCGGACGGGCTCAGAGCCGGCGCCCAGGCCTCCGTGGGGATCGGCATGATGGTAGGTCGGCCCGCAGCCTCGGCCAGGGAAGAGCTCGGGGTGGGCTGTTCTCACTCTGCAGCCACGTGGCCGGAGCGCTGCCCCGCGGGCTGTGGGGACACTGACACCGCCGCTTCCCGCGTGGCCTCGTGCACCCACACTTCCCAGCACGCAGTCTTAGCTGCAGGCAGGCCCGCTGCTTTAGAAAAAGGGCATTGTGGCCTGGGCTTTCTGAGCATGCTCGAAGGCGCAGGTGGAAGGAACCTTCTGGGTGCTGAGCAGGGGGTCAGGGGGAAGGCAGGAAGTCACTCCCTGCCGCCGTCTGGACAAGCCCGAGGGACCCTTCCTCGCCGAGGAGGGAAGATCAGTCCCCCGCTTTCCCGTGCCTCTCGCCATTCCCACGCCTTTGGGTATTCTAAATGAATGAGTGAATGACTTAGTGAATGAATGAATGAGTGAATGAGCGAACAATTGATTGTTTTGTCCATCACTCTACACCGCAGTCTGCTGCTTGTTCTCAGCACTTTGGAAGAGCCTTGTTCTGATCGCACTATCTTCTGTGCAAATGGGATGTGGCAGATGTGAATGATTGTGGAGGAGGCGCTAGGACCGTGTCAGATACAATCACCACAGTGCAGGGCTGACAGAAACCCCACCGGCTGCTTCTGGAAGTCGCTGGTTCTTCTCTGAGCAGGTCCAGCGGTCGGGACTCTCTCCTCCTGAGAGTTCAGGTCCACGTGCTCCCGTCCACGGAGCCGGGGAAGCGCTGTGACTCTCCGTGCCCCGGCAGTTATGCCTCCCGCCACGGCCCTTTCATCAGTGTCTGGCCCCTCTGCGGTCTTGTCACGTCAGGGGGACCCGTGGCTCCGGGCACAGAATGCTGCTGTGGTCCCGCAGCGTGAGCGGTGCTGGCCTCTCCCTCACTCCCATCCTGCTCCCCTTCTCTATCGTGGGACCCCGGGGTCCAGAGCAGCGAGGGTCAAACTCCCACCCTGTCTGCAGCAGCTCTGGGTCACATGACTCCGGTGCGGCCTCTGGATATCCGTGGGTTTTATGGAAAGTTCCACCAGTGCGGCCTGTTTCTTCATTGAAACGCGCGCACCCCTGCAACGGCGGGGAGCGTTCAGCCCCTCGGGTCACCAACCCTCTCGGCTCTGTTTCCGCAGTTCTTCGTCTCGCCGCACCTGGCCACCTTCGTTCTGAGCGTGGTGCCCCCCGTGTCCGTGCTGGCCGTGATCTACGGGCGGTACCTGCGGAAGCTGACCAAACTCACGCAGGATTCCCTGGCACAGGCCACGCAGGTACAGCCCGTCCTGGGCGCACTCAGACTTTGCAAAAATGACTTCCCTTTCCTTACGTCAGAGCTAAAGTCCTCTGCCTTCCTGACTGGCTGACACCCACCTGTCAGAGTAGAGCCACCTTCACTGAGCGTGACACGGACTTCTTTTCCTCCCTCACTCTTTCTGGAAGGACAAAAGCGAGCCATGTTTCCCAACACCTTCTGGTCACACTCTGTTCTCCATCAGGGAATAAGGTGGCTTTGCAATGCTGTCCAACGTTGTCTTCTTAAAACATTAAAGATAATTGTTATGTTTTCATACAACAAAACCACCTATGTTTCTTTTTTTCTTTTTAAATATATTTTATTAATTTTTTTTTACAGAGAGGAAGGGAGAGAGATAGAGAGTTAGAAACATCAATGAGAGAGAGACATCCATCAGCCGCATCCTGCACACCTCCCACTGGGGATGTGCCCACAACCCAGGTACAGACCCCTGACCGGAATCAAACCTGGGACCTTTCAGTCTGCAGGCTGATGCTCTATCCACTGAGCCAACCCGGTTTCAGCCCATCTATGTTTCTATTTGAAAACATGAAGGGGAAAAATAACAGGCACAAGCCTGCCTCTCACTGAACATTATTAATATCTTGGAGCCTGTCCTTTTTATAAGTCTTTTTCTCTGCGTGAAGACAGATTTCTGTACCTACCTGTGTACCCTCCGGTTTATCTTTGCATCGACCTCTGTACAAGCTGTGCCTATGCATCGATAGATCGATGTTTTCAGAAGTAAGATGGTTCGGTCCGCTCTCCTCTGCAGCCCGTTTTTGACTTAGTCACGTATCCCAGCCACTTCCATCGCTCGTGTCTTAAAAACGGGAGCCGGTTTGCAGTGGTGCCTCCAGAACTCTGGATCTGTGGCCCTGCCAGCCCC